>CAWUFW010022390.1:0-96918 GCA_963921515.1 Calotriton arnoldi | reverse complement strand
TTCATCATCTGCAAAATCAGGACTCATCTGCTGATTTCAATGTTAGCAAAATAAAGTTGCAAATTCACAAGATGATTTGAGTTCAGGACTCTTCAGCTCGAAAATCAGGATTCATCATCTGGTTTTATTGTTAGCAAAATAAAGTTGTAAATCAGAAAGATGATTTGAAATCAGGACTCATGAGCTCACAAAACAGGATTCATCTGCTGATTTAAATTTTTGTAAAATATGCTTATAAACCTCAACATGATTTGAATTCAGGATTCATCAGCTCCAAAATCAGGACTCATCTGCTGATTTCAATGTTGGCAAAATAATGTTGTAAATCATCAAGATGATTTTCATTCAGGACTCATCACCTCAAAAATCAGGACTCATCTGCTGATTTCAATGTTTGCAAAATAAAGTTAGAATTTTGTTTATCATATTGTTAATAGCCCTAGCGCCCAACCATGTGAGGTTGCCCAGCCCACGCAGGCCACATACTTTGTCTAGCAAAATGTTGCTATTTTAAAATTTGGCAGCTGCTAAGCAACTTAGAAGATATGTAGAGCGAGTAAACAGATGTGGAAAAGGGATTCTGTACCTATGCAGATGCTTTTCTCTAACTAATTTTAGCCCTTTTAAAAACAACATTATGCCTTAAATTACCTAAAGCCCATACATCCCCGCACAGTTTTAACACCGTTTTTTCCTTGCATTAACATCTCAATGTTCATTTACTTCAGCCTGCTCCCAAGGATAGGCTTTACGGTCAATAGCTCCTAATCCAACAAAAGGATGTTGAGAAGTGAGTCACTTTTGTCTTGAACACAAAATGTCAGCAGTCTAGTTGTTCTTTAGAACTCTGTGGGTAAGGTGAAGTTGATCACTAGGGAGTTACTCTTCAGACTGCTGCTGGATTTGGAAGTGCATGTTTCACTTTGCATGTCAGAATGTTTTACTGACATGGATGGGGAAGATATTTGAGAACTCATAGAAAATATTTCCTGGTTTTAGCTTCAGACAGCACTAACCATAATTTCTATGACAAAAAGAAACCCCACATTGTATTCATTTATCTGTTAGAAATTCCTTATTTTACAGATTTGATTCCATCGAGGTGGCGTCCAGGTGTGCCACACTTTTGTTATAAATACTGAATGTTAGTGTGCTAGTTGTTTATTATAACACCGTTGTTAAGCTGAAGTAAAACACTAGGGTAATCAACTCGTAGGCTAGTTCTGGTTTTGGAAATAAATGATTCACGCAACATCCCAGACTTTTTTCCGGCATTAATGAAGGAGATAGTTGATAATTTATAGAACATTTGTCCTGATTTTAGCTCTCGAAAGGACTAACCATAATTTATATGACCAAAAGAAAATTCCACCAATAAATGATTTACATTGTGACTAAAATCTATCACCCTTCATGTATGTTCTTTTTTGTAACCCTCAAAAACAGGCTTCCATTACAATGTCCTGAGTCCTGTAATGGCTGCCACAATATGTTGCCCATGTTGTGGCCAACCAATCAAAGAGAAGAGGGTTCCCCCCACATATCCCTGGGGATCAGGTGTGCTTATCTTGCTCCCTGTTCATGCAATGGCTAGCTAATCAGGATTGACCCATCCCATTTAAATTGGCCAGTCAGAGCATAGCTGGACACCAATAGTCTAGATATCACTAAATGTTTGTGATTTCCACTAGGTCGTAAATAAGCCTACCTCATGAATATTAATGAGGTAGGTCTTGGTTTGTGACCCACTGGGTCCAACAGCACACCAGGATGCACGTTTGCAGAGTGGTGGCGAAAGGGGGCATGGCCTCCAAGTCATCTCAGCAATGCCGCTGTCTGGGACTTACTGGAGCTAACAGAAGGGGTTCCTGGACCCCAAGGATCCTTAGCATCTAAGGAGCCTTCATTCTCCAACCACCACTGCGCCAGGAGGTGCGTTTGCAGAGTGGTGGTGAAGGGGGCGTGTTGTCCTGACTTTCACGCCCTGAATGATGTTAAGCCAAGCAGAAAGCCACAAGATAAAAGCACTAGTCTACGTTCCGGCTTGCATCAACAATGAGAAACCCCACTCCTCCATCTGGCCAAGAACACTTCTGCGGTGAGACAACAAGGTCACAATGGATACATGGGAGAAGGGGAAAAGAAACAGAGAATACTCAGCACACAGGTCTGAAGGTCCATTGGTGTGAGAAGGTACTGTGTGAGGCAAGCTCAATGTCTGAAGCCCTTGATACCTCACTAGATGGCTGCTCAGACTGCTTATAGATAAATACAGAAAATAAAGAAAGGTCCAACACAATTAGTTTTAGTATAAATCACCTGCTGTATTTCACAACTTACACCTTGGTTTTCTTATGTTTTGTATGATCTTGTCTTGGTGTCCGGTTGTTGCCAGAGAGCACAAAAGAGTAAGGAATATTTGGGGAAGTCAGGAAACCATGGCTTAAGTGAACCACAGTCCTGCCTAGAGCAAGAATCAGTTGCAAAGGCAAGAGAGACCATTTTCCTGGATGTAGCTCATCTACCGAAGCCATGCCAAACAAGGCCTCTAGTTAGCCCAACTCCCTCAAGAGGTGGCAGGTTTCACAGGAGAACTTGTTGGCAGAGTGCCAAGTTCACTGGGGCTCAAGGACATCAGCCCATCCAAAATATTTTGTTTTGGTCACTGACCCCTGGAATAATGCCTCACACTACTCTTCACACAATTGCAAGTGGCTGGAGAGACAAGTCCAGCAGCTCCAGATCACTAGGCAGGCAGACAATCACCTCCTACCAGAGGTCTGCAAGAAATGAAAACCCATTCCAGTGAGGATTTTTTTTTATCTTTGAACATTTGTGTATTACACTGGCATGATTTACTTTGCTGGGTCCCAAAGAAGGTGAAAGCGGTGAGGTGCTCAAGCCATGGCAATCAAGAGATGTCTTTTGCCACTACAAGATGACTGAAGGCTGTGACCATGGTAAGGCCTGAAGACACAGGGGCTGTGCAGCTGCACTTAAAGGTACCATTTGCGCCATAACTGTGGCTGTTCCAATATTATATCACCACTAATCTCGAACAACTTGAAATATTGTATGGTTAATTATCTTTTATATGTTGTTTTCACAGGCAATGTTACTAGCTGTCAAGTGAGATCATGTCAAGGTGGACCACCTTTAACCAATCCTGGCTTTTAAGCAAAGAGCACTTTGCATGACAAAATTTAAGCAAATTCTGAGAATGTTATAATCAAAACTTTATTTCCCAGAATGCAGCATAGTTGGGGGAAGGTCAGGACAGGCTTACATGATATTGGGCTACCTGGCAGTCATGGGTGTTCATAACAGCCCCAAAAAGGTTTATAAATAGGTTATTGGTAAACATAGCTTACTTTAGCCAAATAATGTAGTTACCTAAAGCAGTGGTTCTTAAATATTTGACTTCTGTGGACCACTACTTGATCATTACTGGAACCTGGGGACCCCACTGAATCGTTATTTGAGTCTGGTGACCCCCTACTGAGTCATTACTGGAAGCGGAGAAACCCAGTCTAAGCATTTTCGATTATATGAACTGCAAAAAAACCACATAAAATATAGAAATAAGCATTTGTCAAACAAACGCACAAATGATGAAATATTTAATTTAATTTACAAACACATATAAAAAAATCAAATAGGAAATTTGGAGCTTTTCTAAATTCATTTGAGGCCACTCATCATCCATACTATATTCTGTTTGATGCGCTTGTACTGCTCCCTCAAATCAATCCTAATTTTTAGGCTACAATTTCAAACTCCTTCACATTTACAGACCATTTTAAAAATTTTCAATTTTGCTTCTTTATTTATATACACATTTATAATCTGTTTGTATTAGTTCATTTTCTAAGCAGTTGCAGACCCCCAGGGGTCCCCAGATGACAGGTTAAGAACCACTGACCAAATACTTTAAAGAAGTTGTCCTGATGCTGGGGATGCAGGAGATGGAGAATGCTCAAAGGATGCTCTGTGTGGCGTGCAGTTGACAGGGGAGTCCTTGCGGTTCCTCTTCGGTCCATGTGACAGGTGGGGTGACTTTGGCCACAGAGGTCGGGGTTCCTTGATGTCCTCTTTGAGGCAGTAGAAGGCCAGCTGCTGCTGGCCTACCGGTCTTTGTTCACAGTAGGTCCAGCGGTATCTTTTGGTGAAGGCTATTATCTCTCTTGGGTGACCAATCTGTACTCATGGGTCCAGCAGCCTCAGGTGCAGCTTTTGACCATTGAGGATCGGTCTCTTAGGGTGACCGGCGGCAGTCAGCAGCGATTCTCCTGTAGCCGCTACTAACTTGCCGAGTTGGGCTACTTCAGCTTTGATGGTCCTGGTGCTGGTTCCAGGTGGTCAACCATCTAACCCTTGCAGTCACTTCTTTGGTTTGTGGCTTTGGAGTAACTTTTTCTCAAGCCAGGGACCTCAAGCCACAGTCCTCTCTTCGCTGTCCCAAGATGCAGCAGGTGCAGTCCAGTAGACAGTGCAGCCTCTCTTTACCAGGTCCAGGAATCAGCAAGCCAGTCCTTCTTTATTTCTTTCTCCAGTTCTGTATTGATATGAGGTTCAAGGGGCCAGGGGTGCCATATTTATGCCCAGAAAGTTCCCTGGGAGAATGATGCAGTCACTAGCCAATGGGCTTCCAGGATCCCTCCAACCCTGTGATGAATTCCGACTATGTGAGGCATCTAGTAAAGCGTGAGTGCACTATTCTGCCCATTCCCTAGATTCCCAAGGACTATTCTTCCTTGGATGTTGGGAGCTTGGTAGCTCATCCTAGAGTGTGGTTACATCTGGGCTACACATCCACAGGAAAACAGGTTTAGGCACTGGTCTCCCCTCTCTTTTCCCACCACCAGCCTGTCTACCTGAACAAAGGGGCAACCCTTCAGGAGTGTGATCGCTATTTGCCCACCAAAGGCCACTTCACCTTTGAAGTTCGACTTTTGGGCCAACACTCTGAGTGGCTTCCTACAAGGGGAGGTAACACATCTCCCTGCAGCAGGCTTCTATTTGTTCTGAGACTCGGAGCCTTTCACACTCCTCCCCAGAAGGACAGAAGGCTGTCTGGTGGCCAGCACCTGTGTGAGGCCACTGGAAAAACTGGGCAACAAAGAGGCAACTTTCAAAATGTTGCTTTTCCTTAAAAGTGAAATTAAATTTTACTTGGGCAACCAGGCACGGCCTGTGCAGGTAAGAGCGGTGAGGCGGGGTGGGGGGATTCAACAGATGACAATGAGGGAAAATGTATTATTTATTTAATTTTCCCTTGGCATTGTCTGTCGAATCCCCGCCCCACCGCTCTTAACTGCACAGGTCACTCCTGTGGGCAACACAAAAAGATGATCGAAGGAATGCTGAACAGATCAAACATTCATCCCCAGTCACAGATATGGGTTAATTCCATTGTTATTTTGATCACCATGCCACCCCAGTAGGCCTGGGCAGTGAACTCCGCTCCGCCGGTGGAGTTCACAAAGTTTTGTGACTCCGTGCTCCTTTTGGAGTGCAGAGTTTGGCAAAGAATCTCTGCCAACCGCCAGCAGAGCAGAGTTTACTGGCGCACTCAGTAGGACTAGATTGGTACAAGTTGCCCTTGACCTGAAGTTGTGTCTAGGGCAAGAGGGGCTGTAGGAAGTGAACCCTATCATTCACTGGGCACCCCAGCAGCATTTCTACACACGTGGGTCTCCCATTCATTACACTCTTCGCTGCCCGTACTGGACTCTGAAAGAGGGCAGGGCATGCCCTGGAGACAAACAAGACAGATACCAGCCATGTCCTGTAAACTTAGACTTGGCTTCCTGCATTTCATGGAATTCCCCCATCACGTGCACACACACACTTACATCTCCCACCCTGGGGTGATATGAACGCATCTATCTATAGAGGACACCATCTGATCACATGTGGCACCACTGAGGATGCAGGTGACATCATAGATCAGAGGGAAGTGAACATGTACTGTCACTGGGGGAGGGACGAGATGACGCTATGCTCTTGGGTTAAACTAGGGGAACATCTAGCTATAGAGGAATGTATAAGAGCACATGGGGCATCAGTGGTCTCAGCTGTGCATCGAGCTTTAGAGGGAAGTATAAGAGCACATGGGGCATCAGCGGTCTCAGCTGTGAATCTAGCTATAAAGGAAAGTATAACAGCACACAGGACATAAGTGACATTTCAACTTCAAGATGGCTGCAGTGTTCACATTAATACTTCTGAAATCTATGAGCACAACCGGAATGTGGGCTCTGCCTTTGAGGTCACAAACTTTCAATGGCACGGCAGGTGAGTTATCCAAACTGGCATTTTGGATGTGGGTTAATGAATGTGAACGGGTTAGGTGCATTAGCCCCACGTAGCCCTCCTTGTTATAGTAATAACAGTAGTATGTGGCTTCCTCTGCCTCCGACAGACACTACCAAATACTTTTTCTATGTCTACGCATAGCTGACATAGTATTAAGTCCCCCCCATTCTTCCTGTTTTTTCTGTCAGCGATGATGCTACCTTACACTGAGTTGGCCGTTTGTGGAGCATGGTACTGGCAAGGACGGTTTAAAGTAAGTAGGGAATGCAAAATTTCTTTAAATTAATTATTACTTAAGGGGCCTGCACCAAGTGGCTACCGGGGGTGTGCCTCAGTGGTACGGGCTTTCCTGTCCAGGTGCCTTAGCTGGGAGGAGGACTTGAAGCATGTACTGCTGTGCGGAGCGGGTTTGGGTGAAAGCCTAATCTCTCTCACTCTCTCGCAGCACATGCGTCATCTGCAGCACAGCGGAACACATTACTCTTGTTGGAATGGATGAAAAGGTGGTACATGGGCATTCTGGCAAAGGTGTGTAATAAAAATCATTGTATGCAGTATAACTCCCAATCTACTGTTTTTGAAACCATTTACCCTCGCTTATACGGGGTGGCCGAGCAATACTCCGTCCGTGCGTGTAATTCCACAGAGTTTTTCGGTAACTCCGTGGAATTTCGCGGAGTAAAACTTTGCAAGCTCCACCAAGGCCTGCCTTGCAGTTCGGGCTAGATTGTCCCCATGGAGAGCAGGGTCAAGGCTGATTTGCATATGGCTGGGTCCAAATTGGAATGGCATGGTGAGCAAAAAACAATGGATTTAGGCCCAGATCTCTGTAATGGGGTGAATTTTTGACAATGTTCAGCATTCCTTCCATCATCTTTTTGTGTTGCTATTAAATTTTACTTGGGAATCAAGTTGGGTTTAGTGCTACGATTTATTTGATAGCTTGTAGTACCCATTTCTGTGGCCCCATTCAGAAGTTAGCTGGGCTGAGGGGTCAGCCAGTAACCCTGTGTTGGCCATGGGGGCTACTAACTTTTCCACAGCAAAAACGTCAATTTGTAAGATTTGCTGTCAAGACATATTAAAAGCATATGTCCTACTTAAAAATATACAGCTCCCTGCCTCAGGGCTCCATAGGCCTTCGTTAGGGGAGAGTTGCATATACGTTTAAGGGAATTGGGGGCTTTGCCATTACTTTAATTGGCAAAGTCAAACTAGGAGTTTCAAACTGCTCTTCCAGGCTGCAGTGGCAGGCTGGGAGTCAATTTGTACTTGGTCACACTGATGGTGGCACAACCAGGGCTGCAGCCCTGGGGGACACTCTGTGTTACTTGCCCTTTGTATCCTGGGGACCAGATATTGGGGGTTTATAGGTAAGTCAGCTTATGCCATTTGGGGGCAGCCAATTCAACATACACCTTGTAAGGGGTTAGAACACTGGCACTGAGGTCTGTTTAGCAGGCCTAAGTGCACTGTAAGTAAAAAAAAATGTAAGTCCGTTTTTATATAGCGCAGCTACTCACCCTTACGGGTCTCAAGGCGCTGGGGGCCGTAGTGGAAATTAAGTGAGCTATTGCCCAGAGTCACATGGTGCTGAGCTGAGCTGCCGCCGGGGATCGAACCGTGAACCCTGTGCTCTGAAGTCAGCTGCCCTGGCCGCTGCACCACACCTCTCCACTGTCAGAGTGAAGAAACCAGCAGCATCAGTCCAAAATGTAGAGGGTGATAATGCTAAAAGAGGCATTTCCCTACTGTGTGCCAGACCATTAGCTGACAGTGATGTCAAGTACATGGCTCTGTTATGGCAAGCAATGGGAGCCACAGTGCCGAGGCCTACCATTCCAGTCAACTCAAATACCTCGAATGGAGCATCTCGTAATATGACATTTAAACAGTCACTGTAACCCATTGAGGATATGAGAATTAAAGTTCAAATGAATAAGTATTGGAATAGAATCCTGACAGATGAGCCTAAGGAAACACATTCTGAACCTTGGTAAGCCATTTGCTAAATAATGTGTTTCTAGCTGACTGACTAGGTTGAGGTAGGTAAAGGTGATCAGATTTGAAAATGCTAAAAAGAGTCTGGAACCATGAATGGAAATCTGTAAAGGACTGCAACATCATAGCATGTGGGAAAGGACACTTACTCAAGACTCTTCTTGAGGTAAAGACTATGGAAAAAATAGCTCCATTCTAATTTACATACCTGAACTTGTCCGCATGTCCGCTATTCTGTAGTTTCCACTCCTAAACAGAAATAGTATAATCTAGGAGGCTCTGCTTGGAAGTGGACTGCCCTCTCACGATTACATGTAATTGGCACTGTATTGTTTTTCAGTCATATACAATGTATAATGTGAAATAGCTGCAATTTTTTGCTCTATTTGAGCCTTTCCCCACTTTTATTACATTTCCTCCCTCTAATTTAGATTTCTGCACTCTGTATTTTTTAGCAAGCCTCAATGATAAACTTTTCAGTTCCAGCAGTTGTCTTATGCTGGCACAGAGCCCAAGTGGCCAAAAATGTTACAACAAAACTTGAACTCTGAAAATTGATGGGAAAGGGTCAAGAAGGGTGCAAGGTGGGCATGGCATAGTTAATACAATATATTTATGCAAGTTAGACGAATATTAAAAAGATACAGAATTACAGCTGGCAAGCTGAAATATTGCAATCAGTTCAGTCTCAATAGGATAAGATAAAATTAATCACAGCCACAACACTACAGAAACTGAGAATTAGAAATAGGTGTTCCTTAAAGACACTTCAATACTCTCTGTCAAACATGAATAAGTCCTAAATTCATCAAATCAAGGCTCTGAGTTTAGAAAAAGGATGGTTCATAGAATAGGGTCTCAAGGAAGTTTGGAAGTGTGAGAAGGTGTCAGCATAGTGAAGACTCCAGTAGAAGACTCCCAGAACTGGAATAAGTGTTGAGCACGAAGCTTCACACTTGCGAGAATAAAGGAAGCAGAGAGGTCTGTAACCCTCAAAGTCACAGTCAATCTGCTCTAACTTCTAACAGTGAGAACACTAATTAAAACGAACAGAAACTTCAGCAACAATCTTATCTCTTCTCATACCACCAGGAACCAATCGTCTCTCTCCTTGTGTTGTGCATTTGCAATATTATCAGACATTCCCATCCCACAGAACGTGGACTGTTACTGCAACCTTGATCATCCCTCCGTTCCTGATACATGATGAATAGGAGGCTTCATCTCCTCATTATGTCTTCATGTTTCCTGCCATGATTTTTCTGCTCAGGCCTTATTAACAAGAAATTAGTGCAGACAGCAATACTCATTTTCCCTAGCTAATGAAACCTTGAGAACGCACCTGCAAAAGAAAGAACACGTTGACCAAGCAGAGTATATTTCAAAATCACAAGGCCTTTAGTGAGGCTAACGTTAACTAAACATTTAAACGTGCACTTCAAATACATTGTTATACATGTGCACAAATAACTCAAGAACAAATGTAAATGTGATCAAAAGCATACATGATTACACTTTCAAATATGACTCTCAGAATATATGCAATTGTGACAAAGTCAAATGCAAACTTGAAAACAGTATACGTCTTCATGTTTAACTGAACACTAGTGCACACATTTATAAAGCTTCAGTTTCTCAGTGGTTACATTTCATGAATGCATTTATATGCTCACACTTGGTAATCTTATTAAGGCATACAGTAAATATGTCAAGTATAAATGCAAATTGTGGATTAATGACATGTAAGTGACGGATTCCAACTTGCGTTCCTGCAATCCCCCTCTGATTGTGATGTTAGCCATCACAATAACACATATATGAATTCTTATCAGGTGAGATCAAGTCAAAATCTTGAAGCTTTCAAGAACTTTCATCTACTATTTTCCAGATGTTTCATGTCTTTAAAAAATCTACACTGGCTCTCCTTCATTTCCATATCCTTTCTCTGTTTCTTTTCCCCCTTCTCTCTTGTATTTTTCTTACTGCTTTCAAGTACTTGTACCCCTTCAAGATTACAAACAGAGATATCGCACAAAGGGCAATAATCACAAAGGGTCTCAAAATGGAACCAAGTATTCCACTTCAAAGGTTTCCAAACCTTTTACCAACTGCAGCAAATCCATTGACAATTGCTTCCAAAACACTTGCAGTTTCTAACTCCTTTACCTCCTTTCAGATTGGTAATGTTCTTAATGTATTTCTTTAAGTCCTTACTCTTGTCAGGAATATAGGTACAGCATTGCTGGACCTTTAACATCTTGCAGACTCCAGCCTCTTTTGCGAGGAGGATGTCAAACGCAAGACAATTTTGCAAAACCATGGATCTCAGAGCTATCATTTCAGAATCTACAGCTAACAAGGATCTTGCTGTACTTGTGGACAATTTATCAAGAATGGTGGACAACTTTCGAATCGTGAGATCATTCAAGATTACCCCTACAGTTGGAATCATTGCAGCAAAAATGTCTCCCAAAATTTCAACACCACTACTACCTCATTTATTTCTAGTTTTTGTTTCCCAAACAGGATCATTAAAATGTTCTATACGATAAATCTTGGTGAAAACTACACCTAAATAACATGTACCATACCATCCCTTGGACAATTTGAAATATGCATGCTCCCCACAAATAAAATAGACTCCAGGAATAACAGGATCTTGTCTTCCCAATAACAGAAGCCAAACTCCTACATACTTGAAAGTAGGATCACAATCACTTTTACCCAGGAATTTAGTGTTAAGGGTCGATGTATCTATACTCACACACAACTTCTCTTTGTGTTGCCACTCTATAAGTAGCGCAGGCATAATTCATAAGTCTTGATGTTTTGCTTCTTCCTTATCCCACTGTCCTTGATATTTCTTATCCCATTCTGTTTCCCCCTTTCCCTCCTTGCTCTATTCCTGTCTTCTGTCAAATTCCAAAAATTCTTCTCAATCTCAGTAAAAGAACATGTCAAATTGTGTCTATGAGCATAAGCCATGCCCAGTGTAATTGACGGTCTAAGAAGACTGTTAACTGTATCCATTGTCTTAGCATGAAGATGTCTGTTCAAATACTTGAGCATAAAGCAGACTTTACAGAAGGTTACACATAACACCATATGTAAGAGGAATATGGTGATAGGTAATTCCCTCTGCTGCTAACTCAGGTAACTGCATACACACGTAACAATGCCTTGCATCCATAGTGTCAACATTCTCATAAAGCAACTTAAAATAGGCATTTGAAAAATAATCTCCTCTAGATGCGTCCACATGCAAAGATTTCTAATTTAGTGTGTGCAAACTATTATCAGTAGGAATCGGGGCCTTAGGGGTAACACTAGGCTTAAGCTATTGTGGAAAATGTAGATGAAGATAATCCTACACGCAAAACAATTAGAACTAGAATCACTGCTATTAATACACCTGCTAATATGAGCCTATGCTTACTATTTTTATCAGTTTCCATGACTGCTATAAAATCAGACAGTCAAGCAGAAAGTTTGCAGCAAGCAGATTTTCTTCAGTGTGCTCTACATATACAAATGACAAAGTCCATTAATCATGTCATGAAATTGTTTACAAAGTCTTCATGAGTCTTTCTTAGCCCAACTCTGTGTTCTTCGAAAATGACACCCTTGCACTTCTTCAGCAGCCTCAGGCCCAGGTAATCTTCTTAATTCTTTTTAACAAAGTCTATTCAATTGTCTCTATTTCAAAACATATCTCAAAGTTCATTCTAGAAATCAAGCTAATGATTATTTGTGTCAATCTCTTCTGTGGCAAGGTAAAGTCAAAACACAGCACAGCCAAAAGTCTAAATTCACGGAGGTTCAACTGGATTTGCACTTTTATTCTCCAAGTTCCAAAATTCTCCCTCTCTTTCATTTGCGGCAAAGTATGTCCATGCAGGGGATGAGTACCTCTGACATGGCACTCTAGCTCTTTTTGATCTCCTGTGTAGAGGTTGTCCACTTTCACTGTCACTTAGGCCCGAAACATCAGTAACCTCTGGGACAGCGCTGAGTTCTCGTTCTGTAGGCAATCTTACTCTCTCTTCTTCTTGCCAACGGTCCTCAGTTTCCACTCGGCGTGACACAGCACTAGGCCCTTCTTCGGGGTCTGAGCCTGACTCTGGTAGCGATTCAGGCAAAGACTCCTTAACTGTCAGTTCTTCAAGACCCCCCTGAGGCAGAGGATGTGCTGACCCAAGCTCTTGCTGAATCTAAAGCACTATGTGCAACCTCTTCTTGTTGTCTCCCAGCTGGGGGTTGCACTTCAGGGAGAGGTACTGTCACATCATCAAGAGGACACTCCACTCTACGAGTTTGGGCTGCATGGATCCAGTTGGGAAGACCCCACACTTTACAGCAGTATTCATCATTAGTAGGACCTGGTACTATCCACGCCATCTAGTCTCCGGAAACATTTTCCAAACGTGTTTCTTCACCAAGACCCAGTATCCAGGACTGAGGTCATGGCACTGCTCTAAACATGGTGAGGCGCAAACAGCTTCAACCTGGCGGGATACAGAATGGACCATATCAGCTAGTCCCTTGCAATAATAAAGAACCATGTTATCTGTAATATTCACAAGTGCATTTGCGAGCACTGTAGGCAGTCTCATTGCTCTCCACATGATTATCTTGTGGGCAGACAATCCTGTTTTTTGATCAGGAACACTGCAATGACTCATGAGCACAAGAGGCAAAGCGACTGCCCACTTCAGGGACGTTTATGCACACATTTTAGTCAATAAGGCTTTCAACATTCCATTCACCTGCTCCACAATGCCAGAAGCCTCCGGACAATAACTGCAATGCAATCTCTGCTCTACTTGCAACGCTGCACACAACAATCTTAGGACCTTGTTATTGAAATGAGTCCTTCGGTCTGACTCAAGCGAAGTTGCGAAACAAAACTTTGATATGAGCTCCCTCAACAACAATTTAGCCACTGTGAGACATCATTTCTTCTGGTCGGGTAGGCTTCAACCCAACACGGGAAGATGCACACAATCACCAAGACATATCTCAGCCCATTGCACACAGGCATTTCAATCAAGTCCATCTGCATTCTGTTGAATGGCCCTTCTGATTTTCGTATATGAGTCAATGTCACTGGAGTTCTTTTCCCTACATTCATCTGTTGACTCACAAAACATCTGTGAACCAATCTAAATTGTGGTTTAAACTAATGCTGCTTAAACAAATTAATCTTGGCATCCATCCCAATATGAGCGGGTCCATGGAAATGTCTTGCGATTGGGGACAACATGCTGTCTAGTAGCACTGGTCTGCCATCCACAGAAACCCATATATCATTATCTCTCTTCACACATCCTGCTCGGATCCAACCCGGCTGTTCTGACTCTGACACTTCTTCCTGCAATCTCTTCACTTCCTCCCAGTTATCAGTTGTTGACAACACAAGGTTATAGTTGGTCTCACCTTTGGACTCATTTGTGTATTGACCATTGAATGTTCGTGACCCATGAGCACAGCCTTGGACTACTTTGTCAGCATAATGGTTGCCCACTGTCACATAATCATCACCGCTGCAGTGAGCTGGACACTTCACAACTGCAATTCTTGCAGGCAGCTGTAGGGCTTCAGGTAGTCTCATGACATGCTCCACATTGTGAATCAGGGATCCAGATGAGGTCACAAATCCTCTCTTGTGCCCATAAATGTCCAAAGTCATGAACGACACCAAAGCCTTACTGACTATCTGCAAATATACTCACTCTCAGCTCTCTAGTAAGAGCTATTATTTCAGCCACTTGTGCAGAGAACACCCCTCAAAGCCAGGAGGCTTCGAATACCCCTGAGACTGAGCAGACTGCGTAAGCAGCTCTTAAATTTCTTTCATTGTCCCTTAGACATGACCCATCTACAAACAGTATGTATTAATGTTCTACTAGTGGCTCATCTCATATATCTGGTCTTGGCTTGGTGCATAGTTAAGTGACATTGAGACAGTCTTCCCTCATCATTTTCATTCTCCAGGAGATGTAGCAAGGTTTCCACAGCAAGTATGATCTGTTCGTACTTTGTTAAGTGACTGTTCGTCAAGTGCTGTGTGCGGGTACGTGTCAACAAAATTTCAACTGAGTGTGGCACAAGAACAATAAGGGGATGTCCATTCACAATACTTTCACACCATTCTATACCGACACCAACTGCTGCCATGGCTTTAAAGCACCCAGGCAGCCCTGCAGCCTAAGAATCAAGAGTAGCAGAAAAGTAAGCCAAAGGTTGTCTTGCATTTCCATGTATTTGTGTGAGCACTGAGAGAGCGCAGCCCTCCCTCTCACTGCAGAAATGACTAAAAGCTTTATTGTAATCAGTCATTCCCAGTGCTGGGGTACGACAGAGACTTTCTCTCAGCTCTAGGAAGACAATCAAGCAGTCGTAATCCATGGTATCAGATCAGGCACATTCTTGTGTGTCATTGTGTGTAAAGGCTTGACCATGAGGTAAAAATTGGGTATCTACTGGTAAGAGTAGCCCGCCGTCCCCAAAAACATCCTGACCTCTCTGGGTGGCTAGTGGATTCATTTTAAGAGTCACAGATTCTTTCTTGTGACACCTTCCTCGCTCCTTTTTCAATGTGATGTCCAAGATACAAGACTTCTTTCGGACAATACTGCAACTTATTCGGGGGACACTTTATGTCTATTTTCAGCTAGGTGGCTCAACGATGGAATGGTGTCTTGTTTGCAAGCTTCCTGAGTATCTGACGCCACTAACAGGTTGTCAATATACTGGATTAGGACAGAGTTACAGGACAAGATCAGAGCATTGAGTTTCTTTTTGACAATCTGATTAAAAATTGAGGGGCTCTCCATATACCCATGTGGGACTCGACACCATGCCAAAACACGGTTCTGGAACCAAAAAGCAGAGGTATTGGCTGTCCTCATGCAAGGGAACAGAAAAGAAGGCCAGACACAAATTGATGACAGTGAACCACTCAGCCTCACATGGAATCTGAAACAATCACAGCTTTATTCGGTACCAAGGCACAACAGGGAATAGCAATGCTGTTAATCCTTCTCAGGTCCTGCACTATGCGGTACTTACCGTTAGGCTTCCACAAGCCCATAATGTATTAATTACATGGACTCCCCATTATCTCATTCAAAATGCCTTGTTGTATCACTGACTCAGTCACTGGAGTAATCCCAGCAATAGTTTCAGGGGCTCAGATTATAGTGTGGGATTCTTGGTTACTCAATACTGGGTTTTACTTTTATGCAAACAGGTTTAGCTCCCTTTATGAGACAAATATCTTTCCCTGAAAAATCCCAGACCTCAGGCTTCACTGTATCCTTAAGGTCCGGTAGTAAGTCCTCATTTCTCATCAAAGGATACAATCCAATGGTTGGCCCTTGACTCGCCAATTTAAAGGTGACATCTTCATCATGGGTCTACAATTCTACTCCTTTTCAAGTACAATAGAAAGTGCAATTTAACTTGCACAATAAATCTCACCCTAGTAAGCTCACAGGACTCGAATCACATACCACAAACTGGTGATTCTCCTCAAAGGACCCTGTTTTAACAGGTACTTCTTCTGTTACCTGGTTTCAATCAATCAATCAATCAGGGGTTTGTAAAGCACGCTACTCACCCGTGAGGGTCTCAAGGTGCTGGGGGGGGGGAGCGGCTCCGGATCAGTCAAAGAGCCAGGTCTTGAGGTTCTTCCTGAACGTGTGCAGGGTCGGGGAGCGTCTGATGTTCACAGGGAGCTTGTTCCAGGTCTTGGCAGCGATGTAGGAGAAAGCTCTCCCGCTGGTTTTGGTTCTGTGGATGCGAGGGACCTCGGCGAGGTCGGCGGAGCGGAGGTTCCTCTTGGGTACGTGGAAGGATACTCTCTTGTTGAGGTATTTGGGTCCGATGTTGTTGAGGGATTTGTAGGCGTGGGTGAGGAGTTTGAAGGTGACCCTCTTCTCGACGGGGAGCCAGTGGAGGCCTCATAGGTGTTGGGTCATGTGCTCGTGACGCGGAGTCCCGAGGACGAGTCTGGCTGCGACGTTCTGGATGGTTTGTAGTTTGCGTAGAAGAGTTCTGTTGATTCCGGCGTAGAGGGCGTTGCCGTAGTCAAATCTGCTGGTTATGAGTGCGTGGGTGACGGTCTTTCTGCAGTCGGGGGGATCCATTTGAAGGTCTTACGGAGGATGCGAAGGAAGTTGAAACTAGATGAAGCGACGGCGTTGATCTGGCGGTTCATGGAGAGGGAGGAGTCAAGGATGATGCAGAGGTTTCGAGCGTGGTCTGTCGGGGTGGGTGGGTTCCCGAGGGCGGAGGGCCACCAGGTGTTGTCCCAGGCGGAGGTGCAGGGTCCGAGGATGAGGACCTCGGTCTTCTCTGAGTTGAGCTTCAAACAGCTGTCTTCCATCCAGGCTGCCACGTTTTTCATTCCTTCCTGGAAGCAGAGTC
Organism: Calotriton arnoldi; assembly: GCA_963921515.1. Taxonomy (NCBI): domain Eukaryota; kingdom Metazoa; phylum Chordata; class Amphibia; order Caudata; family Salamandridae; genus Calotriton; species Calotriton arnoldi. The sequence goes on along the minus strand of CAWUFW010022390.1, from coordinate 80,169 downwards.
TGGTGTCTTCGGGATTCTTCGTGAGTGAGAGGATGAGCTGGGTGTCGTCGGCATAGGATACGATGCTGAGCCCATGCTGTCTGAGGATTGTGGCGAGGGGGGCCATGTAGATGTTGAAGAGCGTGGGGCTGAGTGATGATCCCTGGGGTACTCCGCAGTTGATTTCCGTGGGATCGGAGAGGAAGGGAGGGAGTCGAATCCTCTGGGTTCTGCCGAAGAGGAAGGATTGGATCCAGTCGAGGGCGGCTCCTTGTATCCCCGCGTCGTGAAGTCTGGCTGCGAGCGTGCGATGTGAGACGGTGTTGAAGGCTGCGGAGAGGTCTAGAAGGATGAGGGCCGCAGTGTGTCCCTGGTCTAGTAGCATGCGGATGTCGTCAGTGGCGGCGAGGAGGGCGGTCTCGGTGCTGTGGTTGCTGCGGAATCCAGACTGGGAGGCGTCTAGGATGGAGTTCTCTTCGATGAAGGCGGTCAGCTGGGCGTTCACGAGTCTCTCGGTGACTTTGGCCACGAAGGGGAGGAGAGAGATGGGCTGGTAGTTTTTCAGGTCTGTTGGGTCGGCCGTTGGTTTCTTGAGGAGGGGTTTCACCTCCGCCCGTTTCCAGTCATCTGGGCAGATGCCGGATCTGAGGGAGGTGTTGATCGTCCGTCCTAGTTCGGGTGCGACGACAGCGGCGGCCCTGTGGAAGATGTGCGGTGGGCAGGGGTCTGTTGGGGCTCCTGAGTGAGTTTTCTTTACGGTCACGGTGATGAGTTCGACGGTTGCGGGATCCCAGGACGTGATGGTTGGCTTATCAGCGGCGGTGGGTAGGGGAGTAGTGTACGTGCTGGTTCGCTGAAATTGTCGTAGACGACCTTGATCTTCAGATGGAAGTAGGAGCTGAGCTTGTCGCAGAGTTCCCAGGAAGGTGTGACGTCCGTGGCTTCGCAGGTGGGTTTTGCAAACTGCTGTATGACGTTTGTAGGAGAGTAGGATCTGCCTCTTATGGTTACCCCCACTTTTTGCTGATGTCTCACTGTTTTTCGACTTTAGTCTGGCTGGGGCCCTGCTATCCAGGACCCCAGCCTAGCTGCTTCCTCTCTAAATTGATTCCATGTACCTTAAGTACACCACAGATTGGATTCTGGGGTGCCCTTATAAGTCCCTAGTATATGGTATACTATGTACCCAGGGCATAGGTACCCCAGAGGCCTACCAGGGGCTGAAGCATGTATTGTGCCACCCCTGGAAAGCCATCCAAAATGACACCACAGGACTGCTACTTCAGCCTGAGTGACAGAGATATAGGTTCACTATATCTCACCTATCACTGCACATAGAAACCTATCAGTCACCCCTATGGCAGGCCTTATCAATCCTGAAGGCAGGGTGCTTGGTTATATGTGAGAGGGTGCCCATGCATGAGCAGAGCCCCTCTGCAGCCCTCGGAATCTCCTCTCCGGGGTTGTCTGTGGTGCAGCCTGACCATATACTCTTAAGTGCATTATGTCCTCGCGGTAAATGCTAACTTTGGGATGGCTGCACGGAAACATGTTGTGTTTGGTGTCAAACACCTTGGAATCATACCCCCACACCAGTAACTGGTGTGGGAGTATGATCCCACCCTTCTAGAGGGAAAGACATGACAGCACCAGTATACCCGGTACCAGCTAAACAGAGCCCTGGCATCACAAAATGAATGCTGCAGCCACAGACACGAGTCTGGCCTCCTGCTGCTGACAAAAATCCGGCAGGGGAGGCCTGGACAATAGGTTTCCTGTCACAGGGAGGTGTTACCACCTCCCAGACAGGCCTTAGTGGATTGGGGCTGGGTGGGTGCACTCCAAGAGTGCTTTGAAGTCCTGCACTGGGGGCACATTTGGTGTCCTCGTGCATACCCCAGTTCAAACCGGTTGCAGGGGCTGCCAGCCCCTGCTCTGGCATGAAATTGGACAAAGGAAATGGGTGTAGCCACCCCTCTTTCCAAACCCTCCCATAGGTGGGTCCACAGAGTTAGTCCAACCCCTTCCTTAGGTATAAAGAAGGAACCCCTGGCAACAGGACTTTAGATATCCCTGGATGAAACTCTGTAACTGAATCCTGGAACTTCGATTCTCTACTCAAGACTAGAGGACTGAAGAAATCTCCCTTGGGGTCAAGGAGTGACAGCCCTGCTTGGCAGGCACCAACGAAGCATTTGCCGGTCTGCATCTCCGAAGCTCCCGCCGGATTCCGAAGTAATTTCAGCCCAGGAAGAGGATTTCCAGACTTCTCAGAGGCCGACCCGAGTCCCCAGCAAAGCTGAGACCCGCAGCCCTCACGAGTGACATGGAACCGGAACTCCTGGACACCGTGCACATTTGCTAGTGCATTGACTTCTCGACATCTCTTGAAGTCCTGCTTTGGGTTACTTGTAGCCCAGGCCCGAGCACCATTTGCACTGAAGATTGTGAGCCTACACTCCACGAGTGTTCCGTGGGCCCGCTTCTTGCATTTCCGCTTGAGGCTCCTCCGTGATCCCTGGTCCGTCGACTGGTGGGTCCCTGTGAAGGCAACTCTGATTTTTCTTGGGCTTTCCTGGGTGCTCCAGATATGCCCTGACTCCCCACCGAGTGGTGAGTCCCTCAGACCTTGCTGGTCTGCACCGAAGCATCTTTCTCCTTTCTGTGTGGGTTGCTGTTGCCAAGGCTTGTTGTGTTCAATCCGGACACCAACGCTGCAGCACACGACATCCTTTGTGGGACAGCTCGAATCCAGCTCCTGGTCATCGTCGACGCCTCCTGGTCTGCGTGGCTGAAGAGTCAAGCTTCACCTCTTTCACCTGAAACACCTGACATCGGTGGGCATTCGACTATCGTGCCCCTGGTCACTGGCAAGTGACCCAGACTCTGTCCCCTCTGCTTTCAGGTTCTTCTCATCTTCGATCCAGGCTTGGATCTCTTCGGACACTTCGCATCTTCCCGGCAGCAGCACTTCTCTGCAGACTGCCATTGAAAACGACGATGCGACCCGACACCATTTGACACCTATGCACCCGGCTTCCCTGGGTGAGGTAACTCGAGTACTCTGGTGCTCCCGTGAGTGTTGACCCTAGAACTGTCTAAGTCCAAGAGGGTTTGGTCCTAGTCCATTTCTAAGTGTCCTTAAACTCTAAAACTCTAACCGCGACTTTCCCATAGATGGTAACGGAGCTCGCGGCTGTGTTCAGACACTGCACACAGCCCCCGTGGGTCCCCCGTGTCACTACCTTGGGTGGTTCCTTGGGGTCCCAGCGATTCTACAGGCTCTAGGCCTTGTGTCTACTTAAGTCGTGGTTCTTATACCACTTTCTTAATATATGGTTTGGTACGCCCCTAGGGCTAATCATATATTGTGCTACTTTACTGTGCTATTTGACTTGTAACTTGTGTACTTTGACCTCTAGCCTCATAAAGAGACTATTGGGTAGTGTTTAGTAATAAATACATATATTTTATATATATACCTGGTGTTGTTCTCCTTTCATTTGGTCATTCAAGAGGTTATAATCTGGTAAACCAAGCTGCTTTACACTCCTTCAAGACTTAGCCTGAAGGCTGCTCTCCATAGCTACCACTAGGATAGCTTTCAATAAAGGTTGTCTTTAAACCTATCATCAATAAAGGTCGTTTGGACTGGTGCAAGGTGCCCACTATAACTAGTGGACAGCATATACCAGGCCAACTTCTCACATTGGTGTGCAGCGGTGGGATTCAAGCTTGCCTTGTTTTACCAGATAATCTCAAGTGTGTGACTAACTGAAAACCACTAAAGGTACCTGAGGTACATATAAATTCAAGCTTAGAAATACAGTAAGTTCTACTGAACTTAGAGTTGTGTGTCAAGGGCTTAGCACACCCTTTCTACAACTCAAGAGAGTTTAGTAGGCCACACTAGAGTAGGTAGTGCATACACCACACCTCACTAGTGATGTCTTCAAGGCCAGGAACCAGTGGATCCCTGCCAGAAGCCAATGAACTTCTACCATCCAAGTATGACAACCTCCCATTCTTGGAATTGAGAGCATTGTGCAGTACTAGGAAGCTGAAGACAGGCAAAAGTGCAAACACCCAACGCCTCATAGAGGTACTTCTGTTGGATGATCTCAGAAGGCCCACAGGGTCTGAAAGGGTAGGCAGAGAGGGTGGGACAGCAAATGAGGAAGGGCCCAGGGGTGAATAAACCCAGGACCTGACCTCTGAAGCTGACCAGGAAGATGACAATGATCTTACCCTGGAAAATCCAGCTCCTCCTGCAGATGAGGAGGAGGACCAGAATGGCCTCCCCTTTGTCCCACCAGGAAGAGTTGTGAGTGGGGCCTAGAAGGTCAAGATCTCCTTCTCAGGAGTCTAACCATTCTGACACCTCAGTAGGGACCTCTGTTTCCTCTCATAGGAGGGAATCCTCTCATGAAAGGAAAGAGAGACTGCTCAAGTATGAAGAAGCTCAGCTTAGGATCAGAAGAGAGCAGTTGGCTATAGACAGGGAGTCCCTAGAGCTTCATAGATAAAGAAGAAAGTTGGGACTAGAGTCCCATGGTGGCAGCAACTTCCCTAGTGGTAGGGAAAGGTCTCATGACCATAGAAACCTAAGCAAGATTGTCCCTCCCTACCAGAGTGGGGATGACATACACAAATGGATTACTGCACTGGAAAGGGCCTGTAAAGTTCAGAGGGTCCCCCAGGAGAGGGGGCAGCAATCTTGTGGCTCTCCTTTGCACACAAAGGTAGAGACAAGCTCCTCACTGTAAGAGAAGAGGATGCTGATGATTACCATGTCCTGAAGAGTGCCCCAATAGATGGGTTTGGCCTAACCACTGAGCAATACAGGTTAAAGTTCAGAGATACCCAAAAGGCACAGACACAGGACAGGGTGGACTTTGAGATTTTGCTACTAAGGCTCTGGAAGGTTGGCTACTGGGCAGTAAGGTGTGTGACTTCCAAGGATTGTATAATTTAATCATGACGGAGCAGATTCTTAATAACTGTCAAAATCAGCTGTTGCATCAGTACCTGGTGGACTCTGATCTGACCTCTCCCCAAGAATTGAGAAAGAAGGCAGACAAATGGGTCAGAACCAGGGTGAGGCAGAAGGTACAGAACCAAGGTGGTGACCAGAAGAAGCAAGATTCCAAAAACTCTGATAAGGGTGGGGAAAAGGGTAAAGACCAGAAGTCTTCTCAAGGTCCCCAAAAATCTGCATCTGGTGGGGAATTCCAATCTACTAAAGGAAAAGGCCAAAAGAAACCATGGTGCAAAATCTGTAAGCAGAAAACTCACTGGACAAGTGACTGCACCAAGTCCAAAGACTCTAATCCAGCCACCATTGCCCCTAAGGCAACTGTTCCCCCTAGTCCAGCTACAATTGGTGGTGGAAGTACTCAGAATAAGGGTGTAGTAGGGTTGACCCTGGGCACTGAGATGGGCTCTGGCCTAGTCAGAGTGCCAACTCAGGCTGTCCTAGTCTGTGATGGGGGCATGGATATGTCCCCCTTAGTGAGTCCCAATAATTTGGGCAAATATAGACAGCAGCCTTTAATTAGTGGAAAAGAGGCTTGGGCATTCAGGGACACAGGAGCAAGTGTCACAATGGTGACAAAAGATCTTGTGGATCCTGGGCAGATTATACTTGGTGAAATGTACCAGGTGACCAATGCTAGCAATGTCAGAACAGACCATTCTCTGGCAGTTGTTAACTTCTCCTGGGGAGGGGGTAACTGGCCTTAAGAAGGTTGGGGTGAGTGCAGACCTACTAGTCGAATGCTTGCTTGGCAATGATCTTGAAACCTCAGCTTGGGCAGAGGTGGAGCTCAGGACACATGCAGAAATGCTAGGGATCCCTGCACATGTCTTTGCTGTGACTAGGTCACAGGCCAAAATGCCAAAAGCTGAACAGGCCCTGGATTCTGGAACAATGGACCAGGTGCCTCCCAAGAGGAGGAGCAGTAGGGTTAAGGCAGTGCCTTCCCCCTTGGCTCAGGAAGCAGATCAGTCTCTTGAGGAAGATGATCTCAGGCCTGAAGAAGGAACTGTCCCAGAGGAGCTTGAACCTGATCAGGTTGAGTTCTTGGGGACAGGGGGCCCTTCCAGGGCAGATCTGAGCCAGGAGCAGCTGAACTGCCCCTCTCTTGAACCCCTCAGACAGCAAGCTGCTGCTGAGGCTGCTGGAAATGCTAGTGGCACCCATAAGATATATTGGGATGATGGACTCCTGTACTCAGAGAGTAGAGACCCCAAGCCTGGAACAGCCAGGAGGTTGATTATACCTCTGAAGTTCAGGGGCTTCCTATTGACACTAGCCCATGATATTCCTTTAGCAGGTCACCTGGGCCAGAACAAGACTTGGGACAGAATTGTCCCTCACTTTCACTGGCCCCACATGTCTGAAGACACCAAGGAGTTTTGTCGCTCCTGTGTAACCTGCCAAGCCAGTGGGAAGGCAGGTGGCACCACAAAGGCCCTCCTGATACCACTACCTGTGGTGGGGGTTCCCTTTGAGAGGGTGGGGATTGACATAGTTGGTCCCATAGATCCCTAAACAGCCTCTGGGCACAGATGTATCCTGGTGGTGGTGGACCATGCCACCAGGTACCCAGAAGCCATTCCCCTTAGGACCACTACAGCACCTGTGGTGGCAAGGGCCCTCCTGGGAATTTTCTCAAGAGTGGGCTTTCCTAAGGAGGTAGTATCTGACAGAGGTGCAAACTGTATGTCCAGTTACTTGACTGCAATGTGGAAGGAGTGTGGAGTGACTTTTAAATTCACCACACCCTATCACCCACAATGCAATGGTTTAGTTGAAAGGTTCAACAAAACCTTGAAGGGCATGATTAAAGGGCTCCCAGAAAAGCTTAGGCGAAGATGGGACATACTCTTGCCCTGCCTTTTATTTGCATACAGGGAGGTGCCTCAGAAGGGGGTTGGCTACAGCCCTTTTGAACTTTTGTTTGGCCATCCTGTCAGGGGTCCATTGTGTCTGGTGAAGGAAGGTTGGGAGTTACCTCTCAAACCCCTAAACAGGACATAGTGGACTATGTACTTGGTCTCCACTCCAGGATGGCTGAGTATATGAAAAAGGCAACCAAAAACCTTGAGGCCAGCCAGGAATTACAGAAAGCCTGGCATGAGCAAAAGGCTGTGCTGACTGTGTACCAGCCAGGGCAGAAGGTGTGGGTGTTGGAGCCAGTGGCCCCAGCAGCCCTCCAAGACAAGTGGAGTGGCCCCCATACCATTGTTGAACAGAAGGGAGAGGTTACCTATCTGGTAGACCTGGGAACTCCCAGGAGCCCCCACAGGGTGCTCCATGTCAACAGGCTGAAGCCATATGTGGACAGGGCTGACATGGGCTTGATCATGGCAACTGATGAGGGACAGGAGGAGGAGAGTGACCCACTCCCTGACCTGCTCTCACAGAACCCTGATGATGGGTCAGTAGATGGTGTAGCCTTGGCAGGCAGCCTCACTGCCCAGCAGCAAACTGATTGTAGACAGGTGCTCAATAAGTTCAGACACATGTTTTCTCTGACTCCAAGTCAGACCACCTGGTGCACTCATGAAGAGGACACTGGGGACAGTCTGTCTGTTAAAAGTAAGATTTACAGGCAACCTGACCAAGTCAGGGACTGTATCAGGACAGAAGTCCAGAAAATGTTAGAACTGGGTGTCATTGAGCCTTCAGATAGCCCTTGGGCTAGTCCAGTAGTCCTGGTGCCTAAACCTCACACCAAAGATGGAAAGAGAGAGATGAGGTTTTGTGTGGACTACAGGGGCCTCAATGCAGTCACTAGGACTGATGCCCATCCAATCCCCAGGGCAGATGAGCTAATAGACACTTTGGCCTCAGCCAAGTATCTAAGCACATTTGACCTGACAGCTGGCTGCTGGCAGATCAGACTAGCTGATGATGCAAAGCCAAAAACTGCATTTTCTACCCCTAGTGGGCTTTACCAATTTGTGGTGATGCCCTTTGGGTTGAAGAATGCACCTGCCACTTTTCAGAGGTTGGTGAACACAGTCCTTACAGGTCTGGAAGCCTATAGTGCAGCATATCTAGATGATATTGCTGTCTTTAGCTCCACCTGGGAGGATCACCTGGTCCACCTCAGAAATGTTTTGGAGGCCCTGCAGAAGGCAGGCCTCACTATCAAGGCCACTAAGTGCCAGATAGGGCAGAGTCAGGTTGTGTACCTGGGCCACCTTGTGGGTGGAGGCCAGGTTCAACCATTGCAGAGCAAAATCCAGACCATCATGGACTGGGTTGCTCCAACTACCAGACTCAGGTGGGAGCCTTTTTAGGCCTGACTGGGTATTACAGAAGATTTGTCAAGGGGTATGGATCAATAGTGACACCCCTGAATGACTTAACCTCTAAGAAAATGCCCAAAAAGTTTCAGTGGACAGTTAGCTGTCAAAAGGCATTTGATGACCTGAAGCAGGCCATGTGCATTGCTCCCATTCTGCAGAGTCCTGATTACTCCAAAAAGTTCATTGTGCAGACAGATGTATCTGAGTTGGGGGTAGGGGCTGTACTGTCACAGTTGAATGATGAAGGTCAGGATCAGCCAGTAGCTTTTATTAGCAGAAGGCTGACCCCCAGAGAGAAACGTTGGTCAGCCATTGAGAGGGAGGCCTTTGCTGTGGTTTGGGCTCTGAAGAAGCTGAGGCCATACTTGTTTGGCACTCACTTCATTGTTCAGACAGACCATAAGCCCCTCTTATGGCTAAAACAGATGAAGGGTGAAAACCCCAAACTTTTGAGGTGGTCCATTTCCCTACAGGGGATGGACTATACAGGGGAACATAGACCTGGGAGTAACCATGCCAATGCAGATGGACTCTCCAGATATTTCCACTTAGAACATGAAGACTCAACTGGTCAAGGTTAGTTTAATGTCCCTGCATTTGGGGGGGGGGGGGTTGTGTAGGAGAGTAGGATCTGCCTCTTATGGTTACCCTCACTTTTTGCTGATGTCTCACTGTTTTTCGACTTTAGTCTGGCTGGGGCACTGCTATCCAGGACCCCAGCCTAGCTGCTTCCTCTCTAAATTGATTCCATGTACCTTAAGTACACCACAGATTGGATTCTGGGGTGCCCTTATAAGTCCCTAGTATATGGTATACTATGTACCCAGGGCATAGGTGCCCCAGAGGCCTACCAGGGGCTGAAGCATGTATTGTGCCACCCCTGGAAAGCCATCCAAAATGACACCACAGGACTGCTACTGCAGCCTGAGTGAGGTGGTGCATGCACCCCTTACAGAGATATAGGTTCACTATATCTCACCTATCACTGCACATAGAAACCTATCAGTCACCCCTATGGCAGGCCTTATCAATCCTGAAGGCAGGGTGCTTGGTTATATGTGAGAGGGTGCCCATGCATGAGCATAGCCCCTCTGCAGCCCTCGGAATCTCCTCTCTGGGGTTGTCCGTGGTGCAGCCTGACCATATACTCTTAAGTGCATTATATCCTCGCGGTAAATGCTAACTTTGGGATGGCTGCACGGAAACATGTCGTGTTTCGTGTCAAACACCTTGGAATCATACCCCCACACCAGTAACTGGTGTGGGAGTATGATCCCACCCTTCTAGAGGGAAAGACATGACAGCACCGGTATCATTTCATTATTTACCAGGTACCAGCTAAACAGAGCCCTGGCATCACAAAATGGATGCTGCAGCCACAGACACGAGTCTGGCCTCCTGCTGCTGACCGAAACTCCAGCAGGGGAGGCCTGGACAATAGGTTTCCTGTCACAGGGAGGTGTTACCACCTCCCAGACAGGCCTTAGTGGATTGGGGCTGGGTGGGTGCACTCCAAGAGTGCTTTGAAGTCCTGCACTGGGGGCACATTTGGTGTCCTCGTGCATACCCCAGTTCAAACCGGTTGCAGGGGCTGCCAGCCCCTGCTCTGATGCGAAACTGGACAAAGGAAATGGGTGTAGCCACCCCTCTTTCCAAACACTCCCATAGGTGGGTCCACAGAGTTAGTCCAACCCCTTCCTTAGGTATAAAGAAGGAACCCCTGGCAACAGGACTTTAGATATCCCTGGACGAAACTCTGTAACTGAATCCTGGAACTTCAACGCTCTACTCAAGACTAGAGGACTGAAGAAATCTCCCTTGGGGTCAAGGAGTGACTCCCCTGCTTGGCAGCACCAACAAAGCATTTGCCAGTCTGCATCTCCAAAGCTCCCGCCGGACTCCGAAGTAATTGCAGCACCAGGAAGAGGATTTACAGACTTCTCAGAGGCCGACCCGAGTCCCCAGCAAAGCTGAGACCCGCAGCCCTCACGAGTGATCTGGAACCAGAACTCCTGGACACGTGCACATTTGCTAGTGCATTGACTTCTCGAGGTCTCTTGAAGTCCTGCTTTGGGTTACTTGTAGCCCAGGCCCCGAGCACCATTTGCACTGAAGATTGTGAGCCTACACTCCACGAGTGTTCCGTGGGCCCGCTTCTTGCATTTCCGCTTGAGGCTCCTTCGCGATCCCTGGTCTGTCAACTGGTGGGTCCCTGTGAAGGCAACTCTGATTTTCCTTGGGCTTTCCTGGGTGCTCCAGACGTGCCCTGACTCCCCACCAAGTGGTGAGTCCCTCAGGCCTTGCTGGTCTGCACCGAAGCATCTTTCTCCTTTCTGTGTGGGTTGCTATTGCCAAGGCTTGTTGTGTTCAATCCGGACACCAATGCTGCAGCACTCGACATCCTTTGTGGGATAGCTCGAATCCAGCTCCTGGTTGTCGTCAACGCCTCCTGGTCTGCGTGGTTGAAGAGTCAAGCTTCACCTCTTTCACCTGAAACACCCGACATCGGTGGGCATTCGACTATCGTGCCCCTGGTCACTGGCAAGTGACCCAGACTCTGTCCCCTCTGCTTTCAGGTTCTTCTCATCTTCGATCCAGGCTTGGATCTCTTTAGACACTTCGCATCTTCCCGGCAGCAGCACTTCTCTGCAGACTGCCATTGAAAACGACGACGCGACCCGACACCATTTGACACCTATGCACCCGGCTTCCCTGGGTGAGGTAACTCGAGTACTCCGGTGCTCCCGTGGGTGTTGACCCTAGAACTGTCCAAGTCCAAGAGGGTTTGGTCCTAGTCCATTTCTAAGTGTCCTTAAACTCTAAAACTCTAACCACGACTTTCCAATAGACGGTAACGGAGCTTGTGGCTGTGTTCACACACTGCACACAGCCCCCGTGGGTCCCCTGTGTCACTACCTTGGGTGGTTCCTTGGGGTCCCAGTGATTCTACAGGCTCTAGGCCTTGTGTCTACTTAAGTCATGGTTCTTATACCACTTTCTTAATATATGGTTTGGTACGCCCCTAGGGCTAATCGTATATTGTGCTACTTTACTGTGCTATTTGACTTGTAACTTGTGTACTTTGACCTCTAGCCTCATAAAGAGACTATTGGGTAGTGTTTAGTAATAAATACATATATTTTATATATATACCTGGTGTGGTTCTCCTTTCATTTGGTCATTCATGAGATTATAGACTGGTAAAACAAACAGCTTAACACTCCTTCAAGACTTAGCCTGAAGGCTGCTCTCCATAGCTACCACTAGGATAGCTTTCAATAAAGGTTGTCTTTAAACCTATCATCAATAAAGGTCGTTTGGACTGGTGCAAGGTGCCCACTATAACTAGTGGACAGCATATACCAGGCCAACTTCTCACAACGTTGAACAGTTCCTTGATGTTGGACGCGTTGGTCTGGACTTTGTCTCTTATGAAGGTCCGTTTGGTGTCTCTTATGCGCTGGTGGTATTCCTTCAGGGCGCTCGTGGTTGTTCCGTGCTTCCGTTGTTTTATGGTTTCGCCAGGTTTTCTCCAGGCGTCTGCAGGTGCGTCTGGCTTCTTGAAGTTCTGTGGTGAACCAGGCTGCCTTCAGAGGACGTTGTTTGGCGGGGTGGCGGAGGGGTGCCAGCTTGTCGGCGCAACAGGAGACCCAGCGGTGAAATTCCCTCGCTGCGGAGTTAGTGTCGGTCGTGGCGCTGGGGGGGTTTTGACGGAGGGTGGTGTTGAGGTGTTCCTCTGTGATGTTGCTCCAGTTCCGTCGTGGCGGGCGCGGGGCGGGCTTGGCTGCGGTGGTGGTGTAGAAGGTGAAGTGGACGCAGTGGTGGTCCGTCCAGATGGGCTGGGTGGTGTGGCTGAACCGGATATTAGTTCCTCCCGCGAAGATGGGGTCGAGGATGTGACCCGCTCTGTGGGTGGGCGTGTTGATGAGCTGCTTCAGTCCTAGGTTGGCGAGGTTGTCGAGGTCATTTGGTTATTTGCAACTCCTACAACTTGGATTCTTTTTCGCAAAAGAGGGATAGGTTTGGAACTTCCACTGTTCTAACAGTAGAGCGGGTAGCACCAGTATCGATCAAGAATGATACGGGGTGGCCATTCACCTTACCTTCCATGAATGGACCACTCTGGTCTACCTCTAAGACTACGCCAAGTACCCAATATTCCTCCCCCCTCAGGCACCTTCATTGTGACTGATCATAGCCGTATCCCTCAGGCGGATCAAACATAGGGAATTGCTGAAACGCATTCTGATTTTGGAAGGAATTCTGATTTAAATTTGGGACTTGATTTGAATTAAATCCGGGACTATTTGCTTTTTGCTGTTGCATTGGCGCTTGTGGAACCTGCATTACTGCAGTTTGGGACACATTAAAATTTTGCATTCTCTGTACATTCTGTGACTGTAAGGGGCTTTTACTCTGGGGCTGAGTGAACCCTGGACTCTGAACCTGGTCTCATTCGTCACTGTGTTGGGATTAAGACAACATTCCTGCTTCAAATTCCCTAACTTATTGCAAAAGTGACAAGGATTCAATCTCTTCAAAGTTGCCACATCAATCCCAGTACTCGGGTTAATTGGAAACCACGACCTCGACCTTGTTACGGGAACCCATTTCCACCTTGCATCATAGGAGTTCCCTGCTGATACACTACTTGCATGGAACCAACATTCCCAACAAAAGCTTGACTTTGACTTCCTTTGTGCTGCTTTTATCTGTCCCACCATCAATTTCTCTTTCATTTAACTTCTGCGTCATTTCCAATTCATTACTACAATATTTTGCATACCTCAGGATCTCATCAACTGATTTGTTCTGCTAACAAACCAAATGCTGCTGAATCATCAAGCTAATCTCAAGTCTCAATCCTGTCACAAACCGAAACACAAACTTTCCCATGTCTTTAGTTTCAAGAGTCTCCATTCCACTATGCTGATCCTGAACTAATCTCTCATAATAGGCATGCACTGACTCTTTGGGCTCTTGAACCGTACTGTCAATATTGACCCAATTAATGTCTTTAGCTGGTATCTTCCCTTTCAGAAAGGTCACCACCTGTTGATACATTTTCATCACTAAAGGTGATGGGGCATGTGATAACGGATTTCTCTGAGGTTCCCTCCCCGGACACTATATAGCCACTTTATATTTGACCTACAAAACCCTTGGTACCATACTGTCGAAGAAGGTATTCAAATCCACCCAAAAGAACGGTGAAATCTTCACAAATCTCTCAACCTACGCATATCATTCCAGTGGCTTTTCTCTCAATGTTGGTAAATCATTAGTGAATGATTCAAGATCACTCCTACTCCAAGGCACATGGACATAACCTTCACCAGGCACTTCCCTCAATGGAAAAGTTGAAGCGCCCTCTCCGTCCATTGAAGACGGAGGTGGCTCTCCCTTTGTTTTCTTTTACTCCAATCTGCCTTCCCACTTATCTAGCGCACTCCGCTTTCGGATGCTGCTAATTAATTCCTTAATCCGCAATTTCATTCCTGTTGTTCTTATGCTAGTTATGTCATTTTCATCAAAGCATACATGGTAACTTTCTGCAGAGATTTGGTCCTGTTCAAATGGACCTCATATTTCTGAGCTAATTCAGACAGCTTTTCCTGAGCCTGCACTGCACATTTGACAACATCTTTGCACATGAATACAAATTTGTTCTTTTGTTAGGCATCTAATCAGGAAAGATCAAGGTTTACTTGTATCATCTCATACAGTTCTAACTTTAGTTTGACCACATCAACTGCATTTTCCCTCATTGGGTTCTGAATTATTTCTTTGGCTAATCCTGGACCTTCACTTTCTCTTGGAGACCCAATGAAAAATCTAATCCAATCATCTAGTTCTCGGGCACTAATACCATTATGTACTACAGGGGTATTAGGCACTATCCCTTCTCTGGGACTATGGGGTTAACATTTGGAGGCAAATTCCTCAAAAAAAGTCAGAATTTGGCGATATTTCGGTGGACCCTCCTATAGGTGCAAATCCTGTCTAAATTATGGTTGATCTTGCACTGGCAACACACGGGGTATTCAACTGAGTTGAAACTGAAGGAGTTACTCCCATTCCTGGAACTACAGGAGTATTAGCTGATATATCTACTCCAGTAGGGACTGTCAAAGTATGGGTCATGTTTCCTGCCAACTTAGGTTTATACAACAAAACTACAGGACCAACATTGTCTATAAGAGTGAATGCATCTGGGACATTGAGAACAGTGTAGTTAACAGGGGCACTGATCCCTGAACTCTCTCCCATCAGGTTTTGACTCGTATTTACTCCTGTATTTACTGGTGCGGTGGCTATGCCAAAGTTATCCCGGTAACTACGCCATTAATTCCCTTGGATTGGGCCACATTATATGGAGGTGGGCATTTTGATAACAGCATATCTAGGAAATCATCGCTTGAATCACTATCAATATCTTTGCCTGTACTCTGTAGGTTTCCTGTCTTTTCCTCCTTATTCAACTTCTCTCTCTTTTTTCAGGTTCTCCACTCATCAATGTGGGGTATAATCTAGTTCCTTCTACTATAACAGTTCTCCATCATTGTTGTTCTGCATCTCAACTAGCATCAGCAAAGCTATGCACTGCCTTTCATACTTTTCCCTGATATTTTTCGCTTTGCCTAACATGACATGAACTGCACGCTCCCAAGCATTAAGTGCGTCGTACTGTGCAGGCATAGGAGGCAGCTTCATTTCGTACAATACCCATCTCAAATTTTCAATGATTCCCAAATTAAATGTGCCAAAGCATGGAAACATCAATGCACCTTCTTTCTCTGTGATCTTATGACATTGAATCAGCCTAATACGTGTGAAGGCCCACATTTATGACCATATAGTTGTTGCAGGGATTCTATTTGGAAACAGAACTGTGCTTTGGGAGAACAGGACGTCAGAATGTAGGGACTGAGTCACTCTACCACATCAGTACCTGTAGGCTCAAATCTGACTAGCTCACTGTCCATCACCTGAACTCCTAACCTCCCAGAGTAACAGGTGATTTCGTGAAACCTAGAACATGAACCTCTAGTCCCCAAGGGAACTGTGGAAACAGATCACCACCTTTCGCTCTCACTCATGCATGTCCATAGTAAACAGAAAAGAGACACAAAGGAAGTTTACAATATGTTTATTGAAACTATAGTAGTCTATTTTGAAGCATGTTTGCTGCAATTAGTAAATAGATACAACTAAGGAAAGTAAATAACATTACTAACAGTCTGTAAACTATGAACAGCTCAACCATGGCAACTAATATATCTATCTAAGCCTACCCTCACTATGTGAGCACAGGGATATATTAGTGATCTCTGGAATTAGCACAGAACCCCATACCTGGCATGTGTAGTTAGGTGGTCCGCATTGTAGGTTTACGCAAGGCTGCTGCCTCGGTTCCATGACTCGTCTCTCTTTTGGAATTCTCCCCACTAAACTCCAATGGGTTGAGACACAGTTTATATTATTAAAAAAGTTGTGTTAGAAAACCTGTAGCTGTGCTACCGTGTTATGTCTAAAAAAATTAGGAGATGTTGCTGACCTAGCACAAAAAAAAACAGTACACCATGTTGTTCGATCTTGTATGAAATGTGCAGACTGAATCCCAAGAAAAGTCACTGGAAAAACAAAAAATATGCGTACGTGTGATATCACAAGAACAGATCTATTATGTGTGACTGTGCAAAGTGTAAGCAGCCTTAAGCTACAATGTGTAACCAAGGGAGAACCAACGTGGACCCAGAAGGGGAAATACTACATAATGACCTGCCATGTCTTCGGGTGGAGCCTCTTTCCCTCTCAAAAAGGTATTCTCACATCTCCCCCAATCATATTTCGTATAGCTTTAAAGAATTTCAATTTGCAACAATGTCAATAATCGCACATAGAATTACGTTTCTGACCAGGAAACAATTGTTTACCCACAATTTTCATTCAGCGTCAGCAACCAATAATAGAGCAGCACTAACGGCAACTATCCAATCTCAGTGCGGCACACTGTGACATCTTCTCACTCCTCGCAGCAGCTCACCCTCTTTTACAATTTTTCTCAAGTGTTGCAATACAAACATGGCAACAAACGCAAAGCAAATTTAACAACTTTGTCTGCTCCACTAAAGAATCAATAGTATTCAATCACACAAGAAATACTCCGGAGTGACACTTTCCAGCCTACTCTGACCTCGACCAGTGGAGAATAACTCAGGTTAGTGTAGCTTCACCCCTGCGCAAAAGGATCCACCGCACCAACCACAACTTACTCTCACACAAAGATAAATCTCCCTATCTCAATTGTACTGTCAACGATGTCTCACAACTTGCACCAAAACTCTTGGCAGACAATTACACAGTGCTTTCTACACTGATAACTTATTAATATCCCAGGATCTTAGACTATGTCAAGCCTGATAACCACTTCAACTTCTTCGCATTAAGTGCTTCCATATCCGCACAACAACTTAAAACATCACTGCCTCACACCATGCAATCTCATCAAAACACAGCATACTAGACATAAGTATTTGCAATGCACGACCCTATTGATTCTCACTCCTCTGCTGTTACAACCCTCTTCCAGATTTCTCAAACACCGCTGCTCTTCCAAATAAGGACATGGCTTTGGGATAAGGACTGGGTTTGGGCAAGACTGGGCTCTCACATGGATACAGTAACTTCCTCTGTCTCAATAACTAAACCATCCAGCAAGCTACCATCTGAGAGCATGCAGATCTGATGGATCTTTTTAAGTTAACTGAGATGTAAAGGGAGTTAGCAGTAATAAAATAATACAACTTTCGTAATGCCCATTCAGCCCCACAATAAGGACCAAGAATCAGTAATGAACGTTAAGTTGTTTTATTTCCAATTAATAGTCAAACCAATACATGTGCATGTCAGAAAAATATTATAAAGATACAGATTTACAGCTGGGAAGCTGAACTATTGCAATTGGTTCAGTCTCAATAAGATAAGGTACAGATTAATAACAGCCACAGCAGTAAAGAAAATGAGAATTAAAAGAAGGTGTTTCTTAAACAAAACTCTGATTCTCTCTCTCAAACATGAATAAGTCCAAAAATTATCAAATCAAGGCTCTAATTTTAGAATATGGATGGTTTGTAGCATAGAATCTCAAGGAAATTTGGAAGTGCAAGAAGGTGTCAGCATAGTGATGACTCCAGTGGAAGTCTCCCAGAATTGGAATAAGTGTTGGTCATGAAGCTTTACTCTTGCGAGAATAAAGAAGGCAGAGAGGTCTCAAAGTCTAAGGGAATCTGCTTTTATTCCTAACAGTGTGAACACTAATTAAAACGAACAGAAACTTCAGCAACAATCGTATCTCTTCTCACAACACCTGGAACCAATCGTCTCTCTCCTTGTGTTGTGCATTTGCAACATTACCAGACTTTCCCATCCCACAGAACTTGGACAGTTGCTGCAACCTTGAACATCCCTCTGTTCCTGATATGCGATGAATAGGAGGCTTCATCTGCTTATTAGGTCTTCACGTTTCTTGCCAAGATTTCTCTTCTGAGGCCTTACTATCAAGAAACTAGTACAAACAACAATACTCCTTGTCTCTAGCTAATGAAACTTTGAGAACGCACCTGAAAAAAAAAGAACACACTGACCAAGCAAAGTATGATTCAAAATCACAAGGCCTTTAGTCATGCTTACTTTAACTAAACATTTAAACGTGCACTTCAAATACATGATTATACTTGTGCACATATGAATCAAGAACAAATGCTAACATGAGTAAAAGCATACATGATTGCTGTTAGACCTGTCAGCCTTAGGGATCAATGTTAGAAATTGGGTTTCTGGTTGGCATGGGTATGCACCAAAGTTAGGCAAAACCCACCACTCTAGTCAGGGCAAGTCAGTTACACACCAAAGATAACCTGTGCTCACCCTCTGGTACCTTGGCACGGAGCAGTCAGGCTTATCATCAGAGGATATGTGTAAAGCATTTGCAAAACACATTCACACAGAAACACAACAAACACACCACAAAAGAGACTCCACACAGGATTATATCAAAATATATATAGATTATATTGTACATAAAACATAGAGTAAAACAACATCAATCATAATTACTGTGCATATTATACAAATATGGGGGTTGTACTCGTTTTCCTGGACAATGCAAGAATCAAAACGATATACATCATAACATCAGAGCATGTAATGCAAGTTTGGTTAGAGAAACAGAAAAACATATAAATCACAATAGATCACCATAACAACCATAAATACTTTGTAGGTAATGCAGTACTGTTCAGAGGACCACCACATGAAATCCCCATATAATCACAGAACAGAGGGCCCAGCGCCTCTGCGCTTCTACCAGTAGGATTGCAGTAGATTTAGGGGAGCCTCCTCAAAAACAAGCATATTTATTATCCAGGCGTAGACTGCAGGAGCACCAACCTGCCTATTCGTAGGGTTATGGTAATTCAGACCGATCTGGGAGCCTCCATTGAGGCTTCCCTCGGAATACCAGCAGAGAGAAAAAGATGCCCCCAAAGCGAGTCCCCACGGCAGATATGCACACTGCCAGGAGCAGCTGGGTCCCCCGCATAGGGAGCAGTCAAAGGCAGCTGCCCGTGAGCGTGCAGTGCAACTGCCAGTCACCCAGAGTGGCTCATCTTGGCCTGGGCGCCACTGAGGTCTTCCTTTGACCTGGGCACCAGGCGCCACAATGGGGGCTCCTTCGGAGGGTGCTGGGTGCGAACAGCACGGTCCCTGCACCACAGCACCTCCGAGAACAGATGCAGCCGCTGGGATGTGAGGCGCACTGCTGTCCAACTCGACAACGAAGGCGGGGCTGGGGCACCTCGCTCGCAAGACTGGAACCCCGAGTGGAGCGCAAATTTTTCCTCTTCTGCTCAAGGTGCAGCTTGCCATCCTCAGTTGGAGCACGGCAGTTGTGGCACTCAGTGGTGTATACAAACTCTCCCCACAGCGTCTGCCCTACAGAATGGCCCAGCATGAAAAGCCAACATGCACGCAGTCCTTGACACAATGGAGCACTTCCCAATGCTGAATACAAGGAAGAACGCTCCACGCACTGTCCCTTGGGGATTTTAAAATGCCCAGACTCAAAGTCCCATGGCCAGTTACAGCAGTCACGCTTGAAAGAATGGAATCCTTTCAGCCGGCGGGATTCCAGAAGAACAGGGGGGGAGCAATCCAACCAGCCCCTGGAGAACACCGGAGGGCAAAAAAGCAGGTGGGTAGGCAGGCCAGCACATGAGGCAGATTGCAAGGCAGCAGTCCCTCTAGCAGCCCAACAGGCAGCATACCAGCACAGCAGCAAATAGTCCAAATGGCGGGACCTTCTGGCAGCACAACAGTCATCTGGTAATGTGGAGTCTGTAGAGCCAGCAGCATCTACTTACAAGTCCATGCAGTGTCTAAAATCATGAGGTGAGAGCCCCTGTACATATACTCAAAATTGTCTTTGTTCAAGGGGTGACTTCAAAAGGATGTAAATTAAATTTGCCAAACAGGTGTAAACCAATTATTCCATGTTTAGAGGAGAGAGCACATGCACTTTAGCACTGATTAGCAGTGGTAAAGCGCCCAGAATCCTAAATCCAACAAAAAGAGGCAAAAATAAATAGGTGGAGAAAAGCAAAAGGTTTGGGGGTAAACCTGCAAAAAGGGCCAGGTCTAACACTTAAGGTGGCCTTTCCCCAAACATTGTGCCTGCTTACCTCCTATTTTTGCTGTTTCTTTTTGTTCACCTTAGGACTCTGAGCACTTTACCACTGCTCACTGGTGCTAAAGTGCATGTGCTTCTACCCTAAACATGGTTGCATTTGGTATATCCACAACATCTCAGGCCTTCCACTGCAGACCCTGTGTGTGCGGTTTACTGCCATTTCAACATGGCATTTGAAACCATTTGCCAAAGCTTAAACTCCCCTTTTATTACACATAAGTCACCCCTAAGGTAGGCTCTAGGTAGGCCATCAGGCAAGTTGCCCTGTAATTAAAAGGAAGAACATGTACTTTTAAGTTTTGCATGTCCTGGCATTGAAAAATTCCTAAATTCATTTTTCACTACTGTGAGACCTACTCCTCTCATAGGTTAACATTGGGAATTCCTTATTACACTTTTAAGCTGTAATTCCTGATTGAGAAGGAGTAGCTCTATTATGTTTTATATCATTGGAATGGTAATTATAAATCCTCTTTACAGGTAAAGTTGGATTTAACATTACTATTTTAGAAGTACCACTTTTAGAAAGTTGGCATTTCTCTGCTCTTAAAGCTGTGTGTGTCTGCAGCCTGTCTCCAATACACGTCTTAGATGGGTGACAGCTTGATTTTGTGCATTCCCTCTAGACAGCCACACACAAAGGAAGGTTAGGTGTGTCTGAGTGCCCATCTCCATCCTGATGGCTCATCCTTGGCAGTGTGGGAGCGAGGCTGACACACTTGAATAGGCAGTGTCCTGTCCCCACACATAGGGATGATTAATCCCCTGTAGTGAGTCTGGAGTCAGGGCTGGAAAGAAAGGACATTTGTGCACTTCAAAGACCCTTCTTTGAAGTCACCACACTCCAAAGGCACAACTGGGTATAAGTACTGGGTCTCTGACCCCACCATATCAGACACTTCTGGACCTATAAAGAACCTCTGTCAGAAAAACTGCTGCGCTGCTACAAGGACTGCCACTCTGCTGGACTGCTGCTCTAGAAGAATTGCTTTTCTGCTGTGCTGCCCTGATGCCTGCTGCTCGCTGATCCTGCTGAGGGAGAGCTGGATTATGCCTTGAACCCAGAGTGTTCTCCAAGGGCTTGTTGGCTTGCCTCCTATTTCTGAGACTGAGGGATATCAAAGTTTCCCCACATGCTCCTGTGCCTGGTCCATTGAAAGTGGACCCAGGTGCTTGCTCCAGTCATCTGGCACATCTCCTGTCTGCGTGTAGCAGAACCGATGCATCGTTGCGTTGTGGGAGCAGAATTGGTGCACTGCACTCGGAACCAGCGCATCGACTTATCGAACCGACGTCTCGGAAACATTAATTGCCGGCACTGCAGTATTAGAAGAACGACGCATCCCGTCGACTGCGCAAAGAAACCTGGTGCATCGTCTATGGAACCAATGCCTTGCCGTCACTGTGTGAGGAAAATCGACGCATCCCTATGACTGCGGGATCGACACGGACGTATCACTTGGCTACACATCGCATCTCGCTGTAGCGACCAGGATCAAGGAACTTTGTTCAACGGGCCTTGCGTGGATCCTGTATGTGACCTGTGCTCCATCCCGGTTGGCCTGTACTCTTGAGTTTGCCCTGGTGCATCACGACCAGATAACCACCAAAGGCGCGTATTACTTTTAAGTGCTATTCTTACATGTAATCTTTAAAAATTAATATCTCGACTTCCACTTATTGGATTTTTGTTGTTTTGGTCCATTTTTCTAACCTTGTGTGGAGTCTTTTTGTGGTGTTTTCATTGTGTTACTGTGTGTTGTGTTGCACAAATACTTTACACATTGCCTCTTAAGTTTAGCCTGAGTGCTCTGTGCCAAGCTACCGGTGGGAGAGCACAGGGTAACTTTTAGTGTGCATCTTACTTACTCTGGCTAGGACTGTGTTTTCTGCTTTGACAGGGTGCATACCTCTGCTAACCAGAAACCTCAATTTCTAACAATTACACTTTCAAATATGGCTCTCAGAATATATGCAACTGTCACTTGAAGTATAAATGCAAACTTGAATACAGAATACGTCTTCATGTTTAATCTGAACATTAGTACACACATTTATAAAGCTTCAATTTCTCAGTGGTTACATTTCATGAATGTGTTTATTTATTCACAAATGTTAATCTTATTAAGGCACACAGTAAATATAATGTCAAATATAAAAGCAAATTCCACATTAATGATGTGTAAGGGATGATGTCTAAATTGCGCTCCTCCACTGCTGGACTTTCCCCCTTTACTCCACAGTACATAGGAGTGTATGTGAGATGTCTGTCATACATCTTGTACTTGGGGGATATGCTTCAAGTACAAAACCCTATGGTTAGACAAACTTTAAAACATGTCACACATTGGATGTTAGAAGTGCAGTGCAGCACACATGCCATGCGTGCAATGTTAGAAGAAATAAATACTTTCCTCCTACTTCACACCTCTTCAATGAGGCATTCTCTTTTTTAGAAATACCAGGTCTGAAAATCTTTCTAGAGCTGGCATTGCATCAGAATCCATGGGTGGTAGCGTTGGGAAGACCAAGTAGCATCCATTGAACAGCCTCCTGTCCCAAAGTAGGGCAGAGCGCTATTTCACTGCTTAATGACCAGCTTTCAAGCGTGAAAACCTTTTGCACTGGAAAGTAAATACTTCATCAAACCTTTGAGCTGCTTTGCGTGACTATGAGACAATCTTCATAAATCTGACCCTGAATCTTTCTAACATTGTTTTACTCTTATTTCCTCCTTTTTATTTTATTTCCACACTTTTACAAAATGCCCACATGATCAATGCCAAGGAGAAATCTGAAATTAGAACAAGAATGCAATGTTAATTGTTATGCAAGCAACAATTCAGCAGGACACTGTTGTCAGATGCAGGTATTTTTAATGGAAAGTTTAAGTATTTTTTTCAAATGAATACATTCCAGGAGTAGAAGGTTTAGAAAATGATGCCTCTTTGTGCTGAGCAATCTCCCTGAGATGTCACAATTTAAACCCAGACTTTATTAAGACACTCTTTACATCTGTGGATGTATTCACACGGTTCGTCCTTTCTTTTCTTGGTTTTTTTATGTCCAACCTTGCATATTTCCTGCACATGTGCTAGGAAATTATGTTTTTCAAACAGAAAGTGGCTGCATTGTTCCCTTCCACAGAGGCCTCTCTGGCTGCAGGCGCTGCCTTCCGAGTAAACAAACAGAAGAATGATGAATTTTCTGATTCCCAGTCACAGACTTTCACCATGATTCATTTAATTTCCATGTAAAATCTAATCTGCAAGATAATAATGGGTCACTCGTAGCAATATCATTCCGCTTGCCTTGAACTCCCACAGTTATGCTAAGTACATGGTGATGTAATATATAAGTAAATCACAAGCACATTATTAGACTCGGATTTTATTATGCGGCTGCCTGCAGTAACACTGGGAGCAAAATAATCTTCCAATCCCACAGAAATCGTCCAATTTCAATGAAACAAAAACATCGCCTTTGAATCCCATCTAAACAATCAGAGTACGGGTCATTTTTGTAGCCGCTATTTGCCTTACTAAGAAAACTGCAATGCCTCATTTTCATTTGATTACTTTTGTTCAAATCATAGTTCGCCACTTCATGGCCCTGAAGACTGGCCTTTACTCCCTGCTGCGGAAATAGTTTCGGTCGCTGGCATTTCATATCAATTCCATTCCATCAAATTGGTACCGTGTCAAACGCAGCATGTGGTGGTAGAAAATAAAATGCAGACTTCCTAATGTGTCTAACAGACGAGAGGTCAAATTGGTAGATTTGTCAAGAAGCCATGACACTTTTTAAAAATCGGATGGGTATCTATATGACTTCCGTCTAATACTGATGACTATTCTGGTGACTAAACCGGTAGGCTGTCAATCGCTCAATGAAACATCACCAATATGGAAAGCTTGAATAACATATAGAAATATGCGCAGATTGTCCAATTGTATTTATTACCATTGTTGAGTGCTGGGGGGGTTACAACTCATGAAAGGCAAAGCCTTGGGTGGGTCAGGATTAGCTCCAGGCAAAACATCTATTACGCAGGCGTAATCCTGCATCATTTTGTAAATTTTGAGTTCAACTTGTTACTCGAAATTCTCGAAATTCTGCCATGAAGCAACTTGGTGTAATTTTGCCTCATTTGTGGCAACATTTTAGTGCGGTAGAAGAGGAGGAACACGAACGACCAAAACATGAGTGGTTGTTGTTTACAGCACTTGTGTTTTTTGTTGTATTTATTTAGAACAAAATGCATCCTCTTGTACATCCTTTCGCACTAAAATATAAAGCTATATGTCGCTTTAGCATTTTGTATAATTACGCATAATTATGTAACATTTCGCATAATTATTTGCAAGCAAATTACTAGAATTCCACGCACTCCTGGTCGGAATGGTCATTTCTTCCCTCAAGAAAAGTAATAAATAGCATATTCTGTGTGACAGCAACCAGTGTTTTGTCTTGTCAGTAGACTGGAGTGATAATACGGAATTTGACCTTTACACTATAGTAATACGTTTATGAATACAAGTCGGTAGATATACTTGCACTTATAACATGTATTATTGGGCAACATCAATTTTCACTGGCATTTAATTAATATTAATACGGCTATCTGGCTAAGAAGAAAAAGCAACTCCTTAATACAGAAACAGAAAAAGAAACTCGAGTGGTTTTTTGGAATGGTAACACGCCATTGTGATTCATCCATTCGGAAACAGTAATGTATGTCACATCTGATTTTTTTTAAAGGGTCACTGTCTAAGCTGCCACTTTGTTGATTCTCCGGCCTCAGGCTGGCCACAGGCAACTAAAGTCTCTCAGGTCAAGCTAAGGACAAAGAAAAGAGATCATAATAATAATAAACAGAGAAGAATGGTTTGAAATCCCCCTTTGCAGGCCATCATCTGATATTCTGCAGCAAGGAAACCATAGGGTCATTTTGTATTCTCATCCAACTGTTAGTTTCGCAACTGTCTCCATAACAATCTTAATCTCTTTAGCTTGTTTTGTTTACTGTGCAGCTGAGGTTCCCACTGGGTACGAAATTCACTATCACATTTGAAGGCATGGGTACTGTCCGTGAGCTAAGAACGGATATACAAAGCAAAATATACACAGTTGGAGCAATGCTCTGCATTTAGACACAGGGATCTTTCGAGAAACAAAATATTTCACTTTTGCTTCACTGGTTTTGAAGTTGTGTGACGAATTCTATTTTATATTTTCGAATTAGTTCACACTTACTAAATGGGATTAATTGAAGGGAATTTACCGCTTGTACTGGACGCAATAGCAATTGTAATAGGTATCGTGAAAAATTGATGACGTCACTTAGAAGGTAACAAACAAATAGGCCGTTGTGCGACAGTTGATGTTTTCAAGACCATCAATTGTTAGTTAAAAGCCTGATGTATTACCACATTTTACCATGGACACAGAATGGGTAAAACCCCTTTAGGTAAGTTCGGCCCTGGCAGAAAATGACATTTGTTCTACTGACCTCAAAATTGAAATTGCATGCCCTCAGTAAGATCCATCACAGATGTATCTTTATTTCATTTATTTTATTTGAGGTTTTATAGAGCGCAAACGTGACCCGTTAGGGTATGCGAGCGCTTTACAGGGATAACACGTTGTGTACAGGTTTGACAAAGGCAACAAACATGGATAGGGATAGAGGGAAGTGACTACATTAGGACATAAACCAGGGTATATACAATAATCAGAGGAGCGACATGTCAGCAATATACAGAGAAAACCAGCAATTACATATGAGGGGAGATATGACAGCAAAATGCAGAGAGAATTTATTAAAATCTTAATAAAGCAAGCTTCCTAGGATGTAATATGTTAATCAATATGTTAATCAATCATTTTCTAAATCTTATATTGGCGTTACTACTGCCTGATATGACGAAAAAACATTGCACGATGAAAAGAAAAGAAACTGAGAAATAAACTTACCGGTGCTCTGACTTTTTATTGAAAGAGGTCAGTGTTATTATGTTTTTCATGTAGACTACAAGATTGAGATATTTGGTGTAACAGCTAATGCCAGCAGCTACTTAAGTTTTGGTTCAGGGCAGAAAAGGTTTTCTGGCCAGTCCTCAGCTAGAGAAGACTTACAGATATACAAGTTAGTGGAGCCCTTAGCTAAACTGCCATAACAAAGAAAGTTAGTAAAATCATTGGATGGTTCTAGGTCTATTATTCACATGATCAGACTTATGAGCATCTACTGGTAAATCCATGTGCCCTAAGTGTTTGCTCCTCAGATGTTCTACTTTTTTACTTAGAAGATTTTGACTTTTGCTGTTGTCTGAGGCCTGTTGACCAGGCAACAACCACTACAAGTCCTGCAAAAGTGTGTTTACCTTCACTGCCAGTGGAGTTTATGTGAAAATGGAACTGGCTTGACATTGTGTCAGGAGTCTAGGTGGACAATGGGAGGTTTCACATATTAACAACCTGCACATTGTACGCAGGCTATCAATCCCCAACCTCTTTTTAGTCACATGTTCACCTTGCAGGATTGGCTTTGTGAGACATATACACTCATAAGAAAAGTTTCATAGTGCTTGTTCAAAATCACACTATTGAGAAAGGGGCAATTAGATGCATTAATTTTGGTTTAATGGTACCTTCCAATGACAAGTGGGACTGTCCTCTTTTGAACAGTATGCGGAATTCATTGCTCATCAGTAAAAGCCTGGGAAAGGGAGGAGAATGAATCTCTTAATTAACTGCTGGAAGAAATACAACGGGAACTTCTGCTTGAATCTCATGCTCCTAGGGTTGCTTAAGAGCCTCTTCTGAACAGACTCCCATGGATGTTGTAGTCTTGGTCTGCTGTGGGAGCCTACAGCCAGTTAAGGAGGGTGCATCTTGAATTTGGAATGGTCTAGACTTAGAATTCATTGGCGTAAAAGAATGGTGTCTTATGAGGCCAGTGTTCATTCATTATCTCCTGAACCTTTGAGCTAATTTCTTCATTTTTAGGTAGAGCCTAGACAGCGCATGCGCTGACGCAAGACCTGTAGTAAATAGAATATCGAGGGTAATTTCTCCTGCCGCTTGCCATTGGTTAACTCTGGCAGTGCTCTTGTTAGCTGGCTTATCGTTGGCTTGCGTTCCGATACGTCACTTCCGTTTTGCTTCCGTTTTGCAGGAAGCAGCACCGACCAACTACAGTTTAGTTCCGCTGCTGGGCTGTTATCTTTTTATTTAGGGACCGCTTCCTTGTTTACCAAGCGCCCTGTTGTCCGCTCGTTATTAATTCATGTGCTGGCCACGGGACTTGTTCTTAAATTCCCCTTTTTATGAAATGCGATTTTCTCCTTATTTTCCTAATACTGGCTGTAAACGGAAGTACTACGATAACGTGCAGACGCAGACTTTTTTTTTTAGAACAGAGTATTTGCAGAATGTGAAAGTGCCATTCATACAGCGAACCCACTAGTGTTGCAAAGTCCCCCCCCCACCCTCTCCATGTTTGTTTTTTTCCCCAGTGCTGAACTGAAACCCCCTCCTCCCGCCCGCACTCCATTGTCCGAGACATTACTGCTGTAATTTTGGTTGGCTACGGTCAACAAAACAGGGTTTTCACAAAATTAGGAGCTGGCTTTACCTGGGCTATAATAAAAATCAGGATTCCCGCAAGGTGGCATAACATTTGTGAAAGACTTTCATCAATGCTTCTTCAAATCATTACTCTCATGGGAGCAAATGAGGTTGATAAGCGAGTGAGGAGCGAGAGCCCCCGCTGTTCTGATTTGCTTTACGCGGGGGAAAGACAGTCGCTGTTACCAGGAGCAGAACACAGATCAGTCAAACATTAGTGTCCATCATCTCACATGTGAAACTCTCCAACCGTACACCTGGAAGACTCTGCTACAGAAATCCGGCATACGCATGAGAAGTGTAATACTGCGTCGAACACTGCTATTTTCCAGCTAAATTGGGCTTTTCTAGGGTTTGAGTCTTCATTTATGGTCTATTATTCTGTTCAATATCTAATTTTAATGTATTTTTTAGATTTTTTTAAGTATTATGTTTCCTTCCCCCATTGACATTTCCTTTTTCTAAAATCCTAATAAATTCCAAACTACGATGGAGAATAGCAAAGATGTGCTAAATAGCATTACAGGCAATAATGACATCTCACCTAGGGGTATATTCACAATAATGTGTGCTAAACATCTCCAAAAAATGTTAACGCAACTTTACACATCGCAGCCTATCGCGGGAAAATAACCCTGTGTTAACGTGGAATTCACAACATGGCGGTACCATGCGATAGTCCGCCGAAAACGCGGCCAATGTCCGCGATACAACCAGCTCGACGGAGATAACAACACAAACCACAACACAAAAAAACGTGCGATGAGCCCATTCGCGATGAGGAAAGCAGCGATAAGCACCGCCAGGGCCCGCGACACACACAAGGCAGGTGGGAATAAGCACAACAAAAGCCTGAAAAAGAAAGACAAACCAAACAGAAAACAACAGCCAAGCACAATGGAGGCAACCGGAGCCAGTATACAACCCCACAAGCCCCATTGGCAACAAAACATTGTACATGGCAGGCCATCGTGGACAAGGTGAATGCAGCCGGAGAGCGGAGGAGGACAATGGAAGAAAACCAGAACAGCCGGAATGATGCGAAACGCACAAACAAGCAGAAACACGCCAACAACAAGAAGGCAGCAATGCACACCGGAGGTGGGAGTCCAGCGCCACACCAGGAGCTGGATGACATGGAGGAAATAGTGTCCACCACATCAGTCTGGAGATGGTGGCAGGACTCGGGGACCGGAAACTGCCCAAAACAACAGACACAACAGCAACAGGGAGAGGAACGACCAGGGACTGGGAGACGGGGGGAGATGGGCACAATGGCACACATGCACAATTAAGCACAGCACAACTGCAGACAAACCATGCCCAAGAGTAACAACACCAACCAAGAGCACAAGTCACACAACCCGGCAATATCACGCCACTGAACAAGCACAGAAGTGAAAACCACACTGCCTGAAAGGGAGAAGGGTGAGCCAAATCAGAGCTGAAGGGACATCTCACACACAATGCAGCACACACACATAGGAAGCAGAGCACCCCAACATCGAACACAATGTGGTACAAACACCAACATTTGCACAACCGAAACACAGGACACAAGTGCACCCGCTTGTGGCCGGTAAACGGCCATACGCATCTGGCAAAGCACGAAACAGGGACATGATAATGCACAAGTACAAACCCACAGCCCTGATGGGGTAGCAATGCACATATGGCAGGGAGCCAGAGAGTCTGTGACACACACATTGGCATACAAATCAAGACACAACACAGTTGGAGACAAGTGAAAGTGCGGAAACTTTATCAACAAGTGCGTGTCAGTACGGCCAAGAGAAGTGCCACGATATGCAGACCAATGCAGCAGCATGTCTGAATGAGGAAAGTAGGAAAGCGCCCATGTCCACTCTGGGGGAGTCCATCACCAACACAAGTCAGTGCCAACCCGCGTTGGTTGTCTGCGCATGGATCAGGAGTCCAGGCCAATGCAGCCATGTCCACTGTCGTCTTGGGACATGTGACCAGATTCCCAAAATGCAACCAGGCGTCGGGACACATGCAATGGGTCACATCCAGTTGTGGCTGCAGGTACCTTGTCACTCGTTCATGAACGCGAGCGCAGCAGCAGCGTAGGCCAACATCTCCAATGAGAGATCGTTGTCCACCACATCTGACATGTCGTCGACGTAATCCATCAGCTGACCCGGACAGATGTGCTGACTCCAACCCCTGGCCCCAATGTGCACCAAAGCCCAATCGGGTAGTGGCTCAATGTGCTCACTGCACACGAAGACTCGTGCAATCTCCCAGGTCCAGTTGCCAGCATGCATGCCAAACATCCATGCATGCCATAAACGGGCATCACGGTGACACTCCTGGTCGTGGGCCAACAGGGGGCGCACACACACGTTGAAATCCAGGTCAGCTACCGTTACGTTGGAGAGGCAGACATCCATGGTCCACTCGAATATGCACGAGCGACAATGCAACACAGGCTGAACGCAGGTGACGTTCGCAAGGCAGAAGCTCAGCCGGTACCTGATCCGCCGCACTGCCAACGGCAGTGCCCCCAGTTCATGCAGCAGACGTGCACGGTACAGGTACAGGTCCACGTGACTGGAGTCGAGCATGTGTCCGGGATGGTCTGCCATTGCGTCAGTGGCTCTGCTTGAAGCTGCACTGGCTTGCCCTGCGCCAGTCCTGTGGATGAAATGGCACTGCTCGGAGCAATGAGCAGTGTCTGTGTGCAACGGGTGCAGGCCTGGGGTGGGGTGGGAGTACGTGTGAAGGCCATTTCACGCACGCTAACTACAACCAAGGACTTCTGCGTGTGGGATGTGTACACATTGGTCTCACGTCGGGCAGTGCGTAGTGTGGGAGTCGCAAGTAAATGCTATCGTATCTGTCAGGGGGTGCTGGCCACATGCAAGTCCCAGCTCGGAGCTGCAGATGTGCCACCACCTGATAGTACAGACAAAGGACCCTTCATCCCTACAGTAACTTCACCATCTGCATGCATTCAGGAGATGTACAGAGGCCTGTCGTGGGTGTGGTGGGATGTCTGCGACCCTGGGAATCATGGATGATATGCCCAGCACGTGGCACATGAGCGGCCTCACTGTGTGTTACGTTGCCTCACAGCTGCTCCTCCCTCCCACAAGCCCCCACACTTCTGTGCGCTGCGCGGTTGTATCACGTGCACTCCTACGGCACACCATTGTAATGCCTGTCCGCGCATGTCCACCGGCATGCCAACAACACCGTGACGCTGGCCTTTGAAGGTGTGTGGCCACGTGAGTGTAGGCCAATGGTCCGGACAGGGCAGACACAGGTGTACCGTCCATGGCTGGCTATGATCGCGCTGCGAATGAGGCTAGGCAACTGACTCATGCAGCCACAGGACTGATACACATAACACTTGGCATGCATGTGCCAAGACCCCGAGCGGTCTTGCGCTCCTACATTTCCCCGTCCGTGCGGGCCCGCCCTCCTGGTGCATGCTACATTGCAACATCGACTACTGTGGCCCTGGTGGCCCCAACACAGAGACACACTTACCGCACTTCCTGCCCAAGGCCAGGTCCGAGCCACGCCCTGCTCTCCCTGCTGAATCAGCACACCCCTGTGCTGACCTGACATACGCCGGACCAGCACACGCCGCTTGTGCATTCAGGGGGAGCGGGCGAAGCTACATGTCCAAGGTCACTGCCAACGCTGAAGTGACATGGTATCGTCCGCTGAAGACAGCACACTGTGATGTTGCAGGGCCCATGCCCATCATGCTGACACAATGACCACACGGACACACTTGCTCAGATAGTGTGAATGGCTACGGGCACGTGCGCCCGGCCACATTTATTAGCAGGCACACATATCGAGTGACACCTGTGTTGGATGTGTGTGGGGTGTGTGCACACCAGCCGGCAAGGGCTGCCTCATGCAGTCAGAAATCGACAACAGTGTACATCGTAAAGGACACAACCATTCAACCATAAAGGCCCCATGACTTGTGCTGCACAGAGTTAGTGGCCCCGGATGCACAGCGTCCTGCACGGGCCTACCGCCACGGGCCGCTGACTTGCGGTGCACTGGGGCAGGGTCACGAATGCAGAGCAGGTTTCCGTAGATGACAAAGGGGCTTGTCGCGAAGTGTCTCGGTGGACAGTGGAAGGTGTACCCCCAGGGCATGATGCAGAGGGCAGAACCACGCTGAAACAGTCACTATGGTGGAGATGAATGGAACAGACACATGTCGGACACCAAGTACGGTCCAGCCAGATGAAGATGCAGAAAACCCCCAGGCCATGGACTCAGACGCCACCAAGGTCCAACCAGATAGTGCCCATGACTCATTGCACACAGAGTTAGTGGCACCAGTGCTGTTAGGGGATGCCGCCTGCGATGAGGCGTGTCCAATGGTGTGGACTCCTCCACATCTTACCCTAGACACAGTTCCACATGTGTGACCTACTGGACCGCAGTGTAGGCCGGAAGCAGTGGTCAGCACGGGCCATTCACCGAGTGTCGCTGGCTTAGGTTGGATGGTCCCACCGGCCTGCGTAGTTCAGGTTCAGTGGCACCACGTGTCGCCGGCTTGCGTTGAACAGGGTTAGTGGCACCACATGTCACCGGCTTGCGTTGAACAGGGTTAGTGGCACCACGTGTCGCCGGCTTGCGTTGAACGGGGTTAGTGGCACCACGTGTCGCAGGCCTGCGATACGGAATTATGCTTCACTGATCGAAGGGAGTCTGGTGCTGTGGCCGCTGCCACGTACTTGGGGTCACTGCCATTCAAGACTCAGGACACAGTTCCACATGTGGGACCTACTGGGCCGAAGAGGACGCCGGTGGAGTATGTCAATGAGAAAGGAGTAATGTATGCCAGCGTCGTGGGGGCCAGCGATGGTCTGCAGAGGCTGCAAAGGTCGCGGGACTGGGGCTTGGAGCTTGCACCGGCACGTGGTGGGCCCTCTTTGACACACGCCGGTGTAGGCAGGTGAGCGGAGCCTCGTTGGTGCGCTGGGGCAGACATGACGGGTCTGGGGACCAGCGGCCTGGGGTGCAGCAGGCGCACAGGGACGCAGGCCCCGCCGCGCTTGGCGCAGGACTTGTGGCGGGCTGAGAGGCGCCGCCCTGGCAGACGCGTTGTCCATTCCGAATGAGAACCACGCCCAGTGCGTTGGGCTTTTTGTTCACACCCCTACGCAGGCCTGGCGTACGCAGGTCCAACCCACTCCGCCCGCACATGCAGGGGGGGACGTAACGTGCGACATTTCCGCGTTCTGCCCCACAGCCTGTGGGGACATGGTAGCGTCCACTGGCCACTACACTCCATGCACCAGCAGTTGATCCCCACATGGCCATTTCCGTGGTTTGCACACTGTGGTTTGTCCGGCACCTCCACGCCACACCTGGCATTGGGTAGGTTCACATTCCTTAGTCACTTGCCTCTCTCGCACATGCCTGCTCCATGCCTCTCCTCACATCCTGCTATTGTGTGTCTGTGGTGCCATGCCGTGGCTGAGTTGTGGGCATGGCAAGGCCAAGTTCCCAATGGAGTCGTGTTGTCGTGTCTGGTCAGTTGGCATGTAGTGTGGCATGTTGAATGTAGTTGTGCTGCGTGCCCACTGCCAGTGTCGTGAGTTGCATGACTGTGGGCTGGAGGTGTGTGGTGTGTTCATTTTGGACTTACCAACGAGCACTGCATTTCCATGGGTGCCATCCTGGGAGCGCTGGGTGATGACGGACTGTCGGGAGATGTGAGAATCATGCACTCTGCCTGGGGAGTTGGCCACGACATTGTTGAGGAGTCCCAGGCGGTCCACTATTGCCTGCACATTCATGGGATGCGTGTGCTTTCTGTTGTGGTAGTTGTGTGCAGTGTCGGCAGGGGGCACGAGGGGTACATGTGTGCAGTGGATTGGCCCAGACACGTGAGGGAATCCAGCTATGGCGTAGGGGTCTCCAGCTGCTCCTGCGCAGTGTGGGTGAAGTGGAGGTGCTGGGGTACCAGGCTGATGTTGGCATCCAGGACAGGTGTGATGACCTTGGATGGGGCTGGCTGTGTGACTCCTCCGACTCTGGCAGTTGTGGGTTGGATGGTACCAGAGGCTGACATGTGCAGCGCAGCCGGCAGCTTTGTCTGCGGAGGGATGTTGGTTGTCCGCTGGGTTGGCACCGTCAGCAGGTGGGGGATGTGGGTCAGGATGCGGGGGATGGTTGTCCTTTTGGGCCCGTAGTGGGCAATGTCCTCCTCTGGCGTTGGGTCTGGGCAGCAGGTGCGTTTCAGGTGGGTCCGCTGTCTTTGTGTACGCTGCCTCTGTGGTGATCCCGGGGGGGCGGGACGGGTCCTGGGGTGGTGGCGGGCCTGGGGTGGGTGGCGGTGGGAGTTGTGGCCCTCATGGGTCTCGGAGCTGCATGATCATTGTCTCCATGGCATCTGTGGGTCTTCAGATGTGGCTCTTGGCTGGGCTCCCTTTCATGCTGCAGGTAGTCGTCCTGCTTAACACCAGCAAAAGGCAGGTGTTAAATCCCTGCTGCTACCGCGGCTTATCGCGTGGTTTTGACTCGCATCGCAGATCTGGCAGTTCGTTGTAAAAGTGGTGTTGTGGTTTTTTCGTGTGTTTTTGCACAGGAACACCTACTCTGCATCTCATTAGGGTTAGTTGGTGATGTCCACCGTGGAGATAACTTTTGGGGCAGTTATCGCGGGAATACTGACGATGTCTGCAGTTTGCACCCGCTTGTGAATGGGGTGTTAAATCGATCTCCACTTTTGATGGGTTAAGGTGGAGATAATTCGGCGGTAGGTCCTTGTGAATATGCCCCCTAGTTGTGTGAGAAGTCATACGCTGTTTTATACCGCTGTGTGAAATAGCAGAACTTTTATTGCGAAAGTACAGGGCATGTCGGGAAAATTATGCACAGTTACTCGTAAAGTACGCAAAATGCATTTAAGGGCCACCTCCAATGGAAATTGATTCAAGAGCTTACTTCACATACAAAGGTCACTCGAGGCACCAACAATTGAACTAGTTTGATTCGAAAATTTCTCTCGTAACTCATTTCCTGCTCCAACATTTCTCCTATGAGACATATTCTCCATGAACCAGTGTTTAACAGAAAGAAAGTGTGCGAAATTTTGCACTGTAACAATTTCTGGCATTTTGCATAATTTCATTATGTGAAATGTGCACGAATTGTGCAAATTACAAGTGTAAGGGGAAATATCGCACAGGCCTTTGGATTACATGGTAGGACCAGTTGGAAGAACGGAAGGGATTGTGTTTCCATCCATTTTAACCTACTCTTTCCTTTCAGGTAGGTTTGTTTCTAGCGGTGGAAGGTTTGTTAGCATACCTCTGTGCTTCCTACTGTCTTCCACCTTCGAAGCAGGTCCAATTAAACAAGGCAAGGGTTTTGAAGGTTCTGAACAGGTTTAAGTATGTCTATAGTTCATATCAGAAACTTTGCTGTCTCCGGGTGAATGAATAACATAGTTTATCATCACCGAACTCAAAATGGACCCGTTTTGGCAAACTTGAAAGGATGAAAGGCGGAATTGGCCCTGCTGCAACTCGAACCTCGGCAGTTCCTCGGGCCAACTGAGCTATCTAACCAACAACAGATCCACGTTTTGCACGCAGAAGAACCACTATACGACTTTCCAACATGGCTAAATCCTTCCAAAGCTGTGGAGTATAAAAAAAAAAAAAACAAGCAAAATAAATTGAAAAAATATAAAACTAGCATATTTAATGTTTTTTTTTGTAAAATGTCATGATTGATTTTGGTTGAGAAGTTTTCAGTGTTTTGAAGGTATGTGTCCCTTTTTGCTCCACCCAAAATGCAAAACAAATGTAATTTTTACACAAACCTCACAATATCGGAAGTGCAAACCACATAACCAGTGTAAACAAGCCTTGCATTTGCAATGCAATAGGTCTCGCATTTACGCGAGTTTGAGCTATTGGCATTCTAAATGACAATGCCTTTTATTTATATTTTAAAAACCAAAACATAAATAAAACGCATTGACATTTACAATGCCAATAGCTCCAACTCACGTAAATGCGAGACCTATTGCATTGAAAATGCTTGTTTAGAAATTGCACTTATTGTGTCGTTATGTTTTGTAATGCAACTGAGTATTGATATTTACGTTTTTTGTTTACCTATATACCGAAATGCACTAAATTTGAAATCCAGATCCAACGGGAACAATGTGTGCTTCCACACTATTGTGAACTTCTGTGAACCATACACTGACAATTTATTGCTCAGAAGTACACAGTGGATTTCATCACACTGTTTGATTGCACAGCTGGGCTTGATCTGCACTGCAGGAACATAACGATCTAAAGTTAAGAAACACATTTAGTACTGTTATTAAAATCGCTTTGGTATCTAACTTCTGATATTGTATAGGACATACCTTTTGATTAGCTCTGTGTTTCCAAATGTCTATAGCTGAATGAAACTTGGTGTTTTCCTAAAGCTGAAACACAACAAGAATCATATCATGTAATATATTAATACTCTAAGCATTTATCTGCTGTTTGGTAAAGAGAACTACCTTCAAAGTTATGTAATAATATTCTGTACTTTGGATTACTTTCAGCGTAACTGGTTCATGAAAAGTGTTTAATAATATGATGTAGTTGCCTATTCAATCAACAATCAGTTGCTCATCTAAGCAATACCTTAAAACTGTACTTCCGGGAAGAATATCAAAGTCTGTGTAATATAAGGTCCGGTTAGGTCTTTCTTGTATATTAGACTAATGCAAGCAAGAGTTTGTAACTACTTGTGTAAAGAAACAAATGCAATATAAGAGTTCATAATCCTAATGGATGAATCTCTGTGAAAACAAACAAGTGCATAATGAGAGTTCACAATGATAATAAGTGACTGAAATAATATTCAAGTACAAAGTCTACATCCTTTAACACAAATGTTGCATTAAAATACTTCTGTGGCTCCACTTACTCCTGTTGGCAACTTATATTACTATCTAAATTGTAAATTCTTTATTGTATTTGGGTATTAAAAAACCTTTGCAAATGTGCAAAAAGAGGGCTCTTGCATTCAAAAAGTACAAATAATATGAGGTAAAAGCAAGTTTTAGATAAATACATAAAATTCTGATAATTTTCTAGTGCCTTCAGGTGCTAGTAGCATTGTTATTAGAGTAAACAAGTGTGGGAAAAAGATAAAAGGTTACCGTAAGTGGTCCACAAGAAGACTGCCCGTATTTTAAATTGACTAAATATAATAATAATAAAAAAGCAGATTATAAGTATATGCGTAAAATTCCAATCGGATATCTAAAACGCCTTCGAAAATTTAGCAGCAATATGTTTGTATGTAATCATTCTGAAGGGATGCCAAGCGTGGGTTTAACAGGTAGTTATTTGTCTGGCTGGACTTCCTGAATGGCCGCTTGAGGGCCTGAACCTTGTATAGGCGAGGTGAATACATTGCGTAAATATCAGATAGCAAGGTTTCTGAAATTCTGATAACAAAGTCCCTCTTGCTACAACCATGTATCACGATTGCCTAACACGGTCATTATGGACCATGAGGAGAATTTATACTTTATGCATTCATGATAGCCTCCACCATTTGTAAGTCTCATGAGAGATATGTGGCTCCAAGGGACATGCAGACCTCCTTATCTTCATTCTTTTGTTTAATCTAATGTGTCCATAGCAGATGCAAAGCCTCTTTCCAACATCACACACACTCTGTGCACACTGTCATCCTCGTCTACTCCAGAAGGTGTGTTTGTTCATTTGGTTCAGTGTATTGTGTCTCTGAGCAATATTGCATACTTTGGGAGAACAACTTGTAGTCTGTGCACCGCACCATCCAAAACTAACGCCCGGCATGGGGAGCACGTGGTCACTGCATGTGGTGTGCATGCTGTGTTCTGATAGGCTGAGTGCTCCTAACTACATGTGGCATTTGACTTTGTGGTATTTTAGAAACAACGCCTTTGGCCAAAAGTGTTTTATTGGGGCCAATCTCCTCAGACCTGTTTGTGGTGTAACTGCCTATCTGTGGGCTCGATCAGGGTTCTCCCTGTTTGCACGTTTGTCTTCAGGCTAAGTGTAACCCCACCTGTGACCTATCAATCGGTAGGCTTGGGTTTGGGTTGCAGAGGCTGTCTGACCATGTATCTCTGACTCAGGGTTGATGGGAGGTCATCCCGGGTGAATTTGACAGCAATACTACGAGTTTGTTATTACTTGTACATGTAACATGTTGTTCATTGATATCATATTTACCGAATTTCTCATTATTACGTGTACATTTATCATAGCGTACATCAACATCATTTTTACTGGTATTGACATTGCTATGCGTGCATAGATTATGGCGTACATTGACATTGTATTTACTGGTATTGACATTGCTATGAGTGCATATATCATGGTGTACATTGACATCGTATTCACCAATATTAACATAGCACCCACCCAGGAGCACTAATGTCTGTTACCCAGTTCTTAGAGGCAAATACTAGAAAATAACATACATTTCAGTTTCGCAGTGAAAAAATCTATAATGAAACCTTATTGATGAGGTCTATGGCCAATCTTCAGGAAAGGGAGGCAGGTAGGGTCAGTGACTAATCTGCAGGCAGATAGAATTTCCACCAGAAGTATTGTTACCAAATGTAAGTAACCTTTTCTTCTGATGTAAAATTCTTCCTGTACTTTCCTCAACTGTTGAATAGATGTCAAAGCAGCATTCTCCCCAGATGGTTGGTATGAAGGATGGTCAGATGGTGATATTCTGAAGCATCCAAGGGTGTGAAATGGCCATTCCTTCTCACCTTCGAATTCAGACAATAATGTTTCGTGAAGTTATGAAGAGAAGCCCATGTTGCCGTCCTACACATATCAACCAAGGAAACACCCGTGGTAAATGCTGAGGTGGAGGATTTACGCTTGTATAATGGACCCAGATTCCTGCTGGCGGTTCTTCTTTGCAAGGGCATAGCACCTTTTGATGCCCTGAATTATCCATTAGGAAAAAGTCCCCTTCTTGAATGCTTTGCTGTTACTGCTGCTGTATTCCCCACAAAGATGTGGTCGTCAGACCTGAGCTCCTTAATTCAGTCAATGTAATAGCCTTATGCTTATCTTGGGCCCAGCATGTCTAGTCTCTGCTCCTCCTTGGTGGGGTGAGGTGGACAGTTACAGGTAGTAAGGCTAATCGATTGCCCCAGATGGAAAGGGGTCACCACCTTGGGAAGGAAGGCTGATTTATTGCTAAAGTCCAGCTTCTCCAGAAAGAAGCAGGGTACTGTGGAAGACACTCAGTACCTACAAGTTACCGACATGCCTCGCCGATGTGATGGCAAAAAGAAAATTAGTTTCGAATGGCAGTAAACATAATTGACAATTGTGGAGGGACTCAAATTAAGCCCTTAATGAAAATGTCAAAACCGAATTAAGATCCCATTGGTACTGTTTGCCAGTACCTTCAAAAACCTCATCACTATTGGTGATTTGAAGAGGGATGGCGGATCTGGAAGACAGAAAAAAGTCAACAAGGCTGTAATTTGCCACTTGACAGAGCCAAAGTGCAGTCCTGCTGGCCATAGAAAAAGAAAAAAGGAGTACTTCAGAAAGGGGAGCCCTCAGGTGGTTCACATCATGCTCTGCACAACAAGCAATAAATCTATTCCACCTTCAAGAATAGACCATTTTGGTAGAGGAGCGATAAGCAGATAGGATCAAACCAACCACCTCCAGTGGCAGTGGAAAGGATCTCTGGACTGAGAACTTGCCCACCTAGACTGGGAGATGAGGCATGCCCTGAGAGAAAGATGGAGTGGGAGACGCAAGCCGAGGTGCAGGAAGTCTGTGTCCCTCACCCTTTTAAGCCTATCTGGGGTAATAAAAATTACTTGTGCCTCGTCCGGACAAATCTTCCCCAGAAATTGAGTAATAAAGTGTATTGGAGGAAGTATGTAATCATGTCAAAAGTTCTACCTCAATCAAAACACATCAAGGCTCCTTGCTGAATATCTTCAAACAATGGGCATTGCTGTGAGTGGCAGAGATCTACCTGAGTGGTTAGATGATCTGTAGCACATTGGATTGAGACACCACTTGTGGTATCAAGATTATGCCGACTGAGTCTGTCACAGAATTGTTCAAAAAGCTGGTCAGATGGGGGGCAATTAGCCAAATCCCCATGCTGGTACGCCCAAGTTCAGAGCCACAGTGCCTCTCCACAGAGGTGAGACACCATTCCTCCCTGTTTGTTGATGTACCACATCACAGATGGACAGTCCGTCAAGATCTGGATGGACTGAAAGCAAAGGGAGGAGAGGAAGGCCTTGAATGTTAGCTGATTAGCCCCCAGTTCAAGCAGGTTGATCTAAAGAACCTGCTCTGTCAGAGACAAGAGACCTCGGATCTCCAGTTCCTCCAGATGAGCACCCCACCAGAGGGTGAACACATCCATCACAACCATAGCC
The DNA here is from genome assembly GCA_963921515.1 of Calotriton arnoldi. Lineage (NCBI taxonomy): Eukaryota > Metazoa > Chordata > Amphibia > Caudata > Salamandridae > Calotriton > Calotriton arnoldi. The sequence goes on along the minus strand of CAWUFW010022390.1, from coordinate 40,036 downwards.
ATGATAGTTGGAAGGATAAAATACATCCCTTGAGACAGGGAATCCTCCAATGACCACAAAGTTAGATCTGCCAGAATCTCCCAAGAGATCATGATCGTATCTGCCAGGTCTCTCCCATATAGGAATCACTGCCATGGAGGCACCACTGGATAGCTGTCATGTGCCATTGTGCGTACTTTAGTAGCAGAATGCAGGAAGCCAGTAGTCTCATCAGGTGAAGGACCATCAAGAACAGAGCACAAGCCCCCTCTTGAACCATCAAATCGTATCCTGAATGTCTCTGAGGATATGGGAGGGAGAGAAGGCTTGTAGAGATGTTGTATTCAATACTGCCCCTATGAACAGGAAGCACTGAGACGGCTCTAGATGAGACTTGGTCACTTGGTGGAAAAGACCTAATCGAACAGCATGGCTGATGCTGCCTGCAGGTGTTGAGACACCTGGTCACTGGTTAAATAGTAGAGATTCCACACTGTTCGTGTGGCAGCTGTTCAAATAGCAGGAAAACTTAAATATCTATCCGGCTGCTGGCTGAATAGTAGAGATTCTGCACTCTTCAGCTGGCAGCCATTCAAATAGCAGAAAAACATCATTATTTACCCGGCTACTATCTAAACAGTAGAGATTCTACCATGTTTGGCCCGCAGCAGTGCAAGTAGCAAAACAAAATTCACTATTTACCCAATTGCTGCCTAAATAGTAGAGGTTCTGCAATGTTAGGCCGGCAGTTTTTGGAAAACATCTCCCCCCAACCCCCTGAGGCTGTCAACATCCTGCCCTATGGGGCTTCCTTCCCCATTGCAAATTAGTTACCACCTCAGCTGAGGGTTTGTTTGTTCATTAATGGTTTGAGACAGCAATTACAGTCACAAACTATCAATAAATTCCTTTCCGAATTGGAAAGGGGAGGGAGGAAACCCCTTTTATGAACCTCCTATTTGCAATTAAGAAACAATCAGAAAAGTTCTTTTACTAGTATAAAGAATTTTTCAACTCATAAAAAGGGTTTTGTACATAATTATACGTACTTTTGTGGTCACAAACGTTGTGATTTTGGTGGTGGTGATTTTGGTACATAAGGCCCTTAGTGCTAAAACTGGCTTAGATGCAGGCATTAACTTATAGCTCTAATAGCTAATGACAAACATTTGTGTCTGCTAGCCATAATGCCCACCCAGTTGGAACTATCATAGAAGACTTAAATATACCATTTCTTATCATACAGTTGATCTTCAGTATAATTTGTATAAGACATTCAATTATCAAAAAGGGCTAAAGATGGAATAGTGGGATTATTCAATTCCTTAATCTTAGCTAACCCCAGACAAGCAGTCTGTTGGACTGTATCATTTAGAAAAATGATTTGCATAGGTATCAGACATGCACGGAAAAGAGATTCTGTACCTTGGATTTGCCAGGACCCAGTGGCCCATGCCGATTTCAAGTTAATATTGTCCTTCCAATAATCATTTTCTTTCAGGGCTAGGTTATTGAGAAAGAGGGATGCATAGATCGATTTGGTCTGCGTGAGCATACATTTTTTTTAAAGTGTGGGGAGTGGGATTAATTTAAAATAATATGATACAGGATCCGAAAGGTCATAACCAGTAAAATAAGTCTACTTCATTTTTTGTGTATTGGAACTACCCTGCAATTGAGTTGGGCAATGTTCCCATTGAGTATAGTTATATTGAGGATGCTGTCCATTAGCTCTATGTAAAAAATGGTGTCCATAAGGTTTAGGTTAAAAATGGGGGTCTCTATTTGGCAATGGTTGGTCCAAAAAGAGACCCTTGGTAGCCTGGCACAAGCATTCAGGCTTATCTCAGAGGCAGTGTGTAAAGCATTTGCACATAACAAACAGTAATACAGTGAAAACACTACAAAAGGACACCACACCAGTTTTAGAAAAATAACCAACATTTATCTGTGCAAACAAGACCAAAACGATAAAAGACCAACATACAGTAATCAAAAATAGGCACTTTGCAAGAACAACTTTTAAATGCAGTTCCATGAAGCCGGTAGCTCCGTCCGGTGCTACTGCAGTGCTGAAAACAACTGAATCAAACAGTTCCGGCCGACTGCATCGGTGCAGACCGGCGTTAGTGTCAGCAGACTCGTAAACAGCACCTTTGGGTCCGGCCAACCGTGTCGGTGCGGGCCGGTCGTGGTAACCGTCACGGTTGCGATGTGAATCATAGTGGTGCGGCGTGCAGTGCCCTCAAGTCAGGCTGCAGGCAGCGGCTCGGTGACGGTCATCCAGCGGCGTCAGTGAGACCAGGGCTGCGGTACGGAGTGAGGTGGTGCTCGTAGCGGTACTGACAGGTCACGGCGCAAGCAACAGTGCCGGTTGATGGGAGCTGGCATCAGTCGGGCCAAACGGCGGTGTGGGACTGGCGGTGTGCCCTGTGACTTATGAGCGGTGCCCCCAAACCACGGTGTGGTCACAGGTGTTGAGGTCAGTGTGCAGCGACGTTGTCGGTGAGACCAGGGTGGCGGGGTGAAGTGAGGCGGTGCGGAGTGCGGTGGCCACAGGTCGCAGTGCAAGCAGCAGCTCGGTGGCAGCGGAGGTCGTCGGTGAGACCAGGGATGCGGTGCGGAGTGCGGCAGAGCCTTCTGCGGTGCCTTCAGGACACGGAGCCAGCAGCATTGTCGGTGACGGTGTTGGCTGTTTTTTCCTCTGTGGCAACTTAAACCCACGGTTTCAGAGGTGGTACCCAGAGGTAGGTGAAGTCTTTGCTGTCCCTGAGACTTCATGAACAGGAGGCAAGCTCTATTCCAAGCCCTTGGAGATACTTAGTGATAAGTGAAGAAAGTTCAGTCCAGTCCTTTCAATGCCCAAGGCAGAAGCAGCAACTGCAGGCCAACCTAGCAAAGCAACAACACAGCAAAGGGACAGTACTCCTCTTGGCAGTTCTTCCAGCTCTTTTTCTTGGCAGGTTCCTTGATCCAAGCGAGTTCTCTGAAATCTTTTATCTCCCTGAGACTTCCAACAGGTGGCAAGCTCTACTTCAAGCCCTTGGAGAAAACTCTAACAGCAGGATGATGAAAGTACAATCCAGTCCTTTCCCTGCCCAAGACAGAAGCAGCAAGCAGCAGGCCAACACAGCAGAGCATGCAGCAAAGTGGCAAAGTGGCAAATCCTCCTGACAGCTTTTCCAGCTCTTCTTCCTGACAGGTTCCTTTGTTCAGCAGTAATCTAAAGTTCTGGGGTCTGGGCCCCAATATATATACTCAGTTTCTCTTTGTTCGTTTGGGCAGAGAGGGTCTGTGTTCAGCCCAGACCAGTTCTGTCCTCCCTGGTACAGCTTCCCGGAAGGAGGTGGAGACAGCATTGTCCAAGGGAGAATGGACCTATTCAGGTGCAAGAGAAATCTTCTCCCACTGCTCTAAATTCAGACCAGGCCTATTCAGGCGCTAGTGAAACTCCTCCCACAATTCCGAATACAGCCCAGGTCTATTCAGCCCAGCCCTGACTCATCCAAGAAAGGCAGGACACACCTTAACCCCCACAGTGGCTGTCTGAAAGAGAATGCACATCCCCAGCACCTGTCACTCCAAAGCCAGACAGTCAATCCACATCTCAGTAGAGGCACAAAGGATGGCTAAGCAAGGAAATACCTACTTTCTAAAAGTGGTATTTTCAAACACAGAACATAAAAATTATCTTTACTAAGAGATGCATTTCTACATTCTGAGTTCAGGAATACTAAACTCCTTTCCCTATCTTGTCCCAATGGGAAGATATACTCATAAGATGTTATAAGGGAGAGGTGTGGCGCCGCGGCCAGGGCGACTGACGCTGGACGCTGGGGATCACGGTTCGATCCCTGGCTCCGGCGGCAGGGGTCTGCCCAGCACCATGCGACTCTGGGCAATAGCTCGCTTAATCTTCCCAATGGCCCCCAGTGCCGAGATAACCCTTCGGGGGTGATTCGTGCGCTATACAAGTACTGGATTTACTGGATTTAAGTAAACGCCCATTCTATCCTATGGGACAGATAGCCTTTCAATAGTGAAAAACGAATTACACTGTAGTTCACTATCAGGACATGTCACACACACCACGACATGTCCTACCTTTCACATACACTGCACCCTGCCCATAGGGGTACCTTGGGCCTACCTTAGGGGTGACTCACATGTAACCCCGGGCGTAGTGTGCGTAGCGGGGCTACGCGGAGGTCCACGGAGTTGAAAACAAACTCCGCTCCGCACACACGCCTCCACCCCCCCATTATAAAATAATTAAACATTATTAAAAAATAAATTTAAAACCACTTACCTGGCATGCGGCGTCCCCGGGCTGCCCTCCTCCTCTTCTTCGCCGTTTTGCTAATCCTTGTGAGAACTGCGCAGGCCCGCGCGCCCGCGCATGCGCATTTCTTGCGAGACATGCACATGCGCGGGCGCATGCGCAGTTCTCACAAGGATTAGCAAAACGGCGAAGAAGAGGAGGAGGGCAGCCCGGGGACGCCGCATGCCAGGTAAGTGGTTTTAAATGTATTTTTTAATAATGTTTAATTACTTTTTATAATGGGGGGTTGGAGGCGGGGGCTGGCCAACTCCGCTCCGCTGCGGAGTGTGCGGAGATTTGCCTTCTCCTCATTCTCCGCGGAACGCGGAGAATGCAAATTTTCGCACACTTCACGGGCGGAGCGGAGGTCTCCGCCCGGGGTTACTCACATGTAGTAAAAGGGAAGTTAGGGCTTGGCAAGTGGGTGCACTTGCCAAGTTGACATGGCAGTAAGAACTGCGCGCAGACACTGCAGTGGCAGGTCTGAGAACCCTTTGATAGGCTGCTCGTGTGGGTGGCACAATATGTGATGCAGGCCCACTAGCAGCATTTGATTTATAGGCTCTGGCACTTTCAGTGCACTTTACTAGGGACTTACCAGTAAATCAAATATGCCAATCATGGAAAAACCAATCCATAATCCAATTTATAATTGGAGCACTTGCACTATAACACTGGACAGCAGTGAGAAAGTGCACAGAGACACTAAACCAGCAAAAACAGAGTCAAACCCAGGAGGTCAGAAAGCAAAAAGACAGGGGAAACACGCCAAAAGATGCCAGGTCTAACACATGTCCCCTCCAGCTGAACGTAGGTAGAACTACCCAACCTTCTTGGAGTTCTCTTCACTGAGGCGGGAAAACCTGGACAGACCATCAGCGTTGACGTGTTCTGTGCCAGGGCGGAGTTCCACCATAAAGTCCATTCCCTGTAGGGAGATGGACCACCTCAACAGCTTTGGGTTCTCACCCCTCATTTGCATCAACCATCTGAGGGGTCTGTGTTCTGTCTGAACTCGGAATTGAGTCCCAAACAGGTAGGGTCTTAGCTTCTTCAGTGCCTAGACCACAGCAAAAGCTTCTCGCTCTATGGCACTCCACCTCTGTTCCCTAGGGAGTAGTCTCCTGCTAAGGAAGACTACATGCTGGTCTAGGCCCTCAATGTTCAGTTGTGAGAGCACCGCTCCCACACCATGCTCTGTAGCGTCAGTCTGCACTACGAATTCCCTGGAGAAGTTGGGTGCCTTGAGCATGGGCGCCGTCCACATGGCTACCTTCCGGGCATCAAAAGCTTTCTGGCAGGCACCAGTCCAGATCACCTTCCTGGGCTGCTTCCTGGAAGTCAGCTCTGTTAAGGGGGCAACAATGGTGCCATAGCCCTTGACAAACCTCGTATAGTAGCCAGTGAGACCTAGAAAGGCTCTCACCTCTGTCTGGGTCTTGGGGAGCTCCCAAGCCAGAATGGTGTCAATTTTAGGCTGTAGGGGCGCCACCTGGCTGCTTCCTACCTAGTGCCCTAAGTACACCACAGATTCCTACCCAATCTGGCACTTACTGGCCTTGATCGTGAGGCCTGCCCTCTGCAGAGCCTTCAACACTTCCCAGAGGTGCTGCAAGTGTTCTTCCCAGCTGGAACTGAACACTGCAATGTCGTCCAGGTAGGCGGCACTGAAATCCTTCAGCTCAGCCAACACATGGTTTACCAACCTCTGAAAGGTGGCAGGGGCATTCTTCAACCCAAAGGGCATCACCTGAAACTGGTAGTGCCCCTCTGGGGCTGAAAATGCTGACCTTTCCTTGGCCCCCCTCGGTTAAGGTAATCTGCCAGTACCCAGACGTCAAATCAAACGTGCTGAGGAACTTGGCAACTCCCAACCGATCAATGAGCTCATCAGCTCTGGGGATGGGGTGCGCGTTAGTCCTGGTGATGGCGTTGAGCCCACGGTAGTCCATGCAGAACTGCAGGGTGCAGCAGCCTTTGGGACCAAGACCACTGGGCTGGCCCAAGGACTCTTGGAGGGCTCTATCACCCCTAATGCCAACATCTTAGAGACCTCCTTTTTGATGCTGGCTCTGACCCGGTCAATCAACCTGTAAATTTTGTGTTTCACAGGAGGGCTGTCACCAGTGTCCACATCATGGGTACACCAGTGAGTAACACCTGGGGTCAGCGAGAACAGCATGGCGAACTGCCCCAACAATTGGCAATAGTCCCTCTGCTGCTCTGGGGTCAGTGTAGGGGAGAGGATCACATCTTCCACTGACCCATCATTCTCCTTGTTAGACAGGAGGTCAGGGAGAGGTTCACTCTCCTCTTCCCCCATCATCTGTCACCAAGAGCATGCTCACTTCAGACCTCTCAAAGTGAGGCTTGAGGCGGTTCACTTGGAGGACCTTCAAAGGGTTCCTGGGAGTCTGCAAATTCACCAGGTAGGTGACATTACTTTTGCGCTCGACCACCTCAAAAGGCCCAGTCCACTTGTCCTGCAAGACACAAGGTTCGACTGGGGCCATGACCCACACTTTCTGGCCAGGCTGAAACTCTACCAAAGTGGCATTGTGGTCAAACCAGCGTTTCGTCTCCTCCTGGCTTGCTTCTAGGTTCACCTGAGCAAGTTTCCTGAAGTGTGAAATTTGATTCCTGAAGGCCAGCATGTAGCTATATACATCCTGGGGAGTTTTCCTGGGAGCTGTCTCCCAGCCTTCCTTGACCAAACTGAGAGTTCCTCTCACAGGGTGTCCATACAGAAGCTCAAAGGGACTAAACCCTAAGGACTTCTGTGGTGTCTCCCTGTATGCAAAGAGAAGGCATGGTAAGAGGACATCCCACTTAGGCCACATGGGTTCTGTTAGACCCTTGTTCATGCCCTTCAAAGTTTGGTTGAATCTCTCCACCATACCATTACCTTGTGGGTGGTAAGGAGTGGTGAAATTGTAGGTAACACCACACTCCCCCCCACTGGGATGTCATATACCTGGATATGAAATCGGTCTCACGGTCAGATGCCACCTCTCTGGGGAAACCCACACAGGAAAAGATCCCCATTAACGCCCGGGCCACCACTGGTGCCATCGTTGTCCTGAGAAGGATAGCCTCTGGGTACCGGGTAGCATGGTCCACCAAGACCAGGATGTACCTGTTGCCCATGGCTGTCTTGGAAGCCAGTGGCCCAACAATATTCATCCCAACCCTTTCAAAAGGGGTTCCTACCACTGGAAAAGGTTGGAGAGAAGCCTTAGACTTCATCCCACTTTTACCACTTGCCCGGCACGTTTGGCAAGACCTGCAATGTGCATCTGACTGCCTTCGCATTTGGGGCCAAAAGAAATGGGTGACAAGCCTGTCAAAGGTCTTGTCCTGCCCCAAATGTCCTGCCAAAGGCACGTCGTGAGCCAGACCCAGTAGGAAGGTCCTGAAGCACTGGGTACCTCCAGCACACGGGCTGATACAGGCTCAGCGACTTTAGGCTCGCTGTATAGGAGTCCATTCTCCCAGTAGATCCAGTGTGATCCAGACTGATCACCAGCTGCCTGGTTTGCAGCCTGCACCGCAAACCTTCTAGAGAAGGTCATTCTTTCTGCTCCATGCAGAATTCTTCCCTGGTGGAACCACCTTCTTGCTGCCAATGGGTCAACTCAGATAAGTCCCCCAGTTTAGCTACCTGCTCCCCTGTAGGTGCCGGGGCATCCCCCTCGAGGTCATCCTCCTCCCGGACTGTTGGACTTCGCCCTTTTTGCAGGGTCATCCCAGGACTTTTTGCCTTTCTCCTGTATTTTTTCTGACCTGTTGTTGGTGGTTTTCTGACTCTGGGCACTTCACCACTGCTGATCAGTGCTAAAGTGCATATGCTCTCCCTGCAAATTGTTGTTATGGATTGGTGTTTCCATCATTGGCATATTTGGTTTACTAGTCAGACCCTAGTACAGTGCATTATGTGTGCCCAGTGCCTGTAAATCAAATGCTGCTAGTGGGCTGCAGCACTGATTGTGCCACCCACAGAAGCAGCCTGTAAAATGTAACTCTGGCCAGCCATTGCAGAGTCTGTGTGCAGTCTGGGACTGCCATTTCGACTTGGCATGTGCACCCACTTACCAGGCCCTAACTTTCCCTTTTCTTACATATCAGTCACCCTTAAGGTAGGCCCAAGGTACCCCTGTGGGCAGGGTGCATTGTATGTGAAAAGTAGGACATGCCCTGATGTGTGTGGCATGTCCTTATAGTGAAATACTGCCAATTTCGTTTTTCACTATTGCAGGCTACCTGCTCCCATAGGACAGAATGGGGAGTTTGTTTATAACATCTTATAAACATAACTGCCCCTGGAAACAAGGTAGGAAAATAAAGTTTAGTATGCCTGAACTCAGAATGTTAAAGTGCATCTTTTAGTGAGGGGGATTTTTACATTCTGTGTTTGAAAATACCACTTTTAGAAAGTAGGTATTTTCTTGCCTAACCATCCAGTGTGCCTCTGCTAGGTTTGTGTATTGCATGTCTGACCTTTGCATGACAGGGGCTGGAGAGGGGCAGTGGCTCCAGAAGTCTGATGAGTCAGGGATGGGGTGAATAGACCTGGCTGCATTTAGAGTAGGGGGAGGAGATTTCCTTTCACCTGAATGGGCCTGGTCTGCCTTCCACAATGCTGTCTCCACCTCCTGCCGTGATGCTGCACCAGTGAGGACAGAACTGGTTTTGGCTGGATACAGACACACTCTGCCTCCAGAGAACACATGATTTTTGTGTATAAAAAGAGGGGCCCAGACCACAGACTTTTAGATCACTTCTGGGTAATCAAGAGGAACCTTTGCCAAGGAGAAGAGCTGAAGAAGCTGAGGAGAAATACTGCCCTAGTGCTGGTTGCTGTTTGGGGTTGGCTAACCCTGGGTGGAGCAGGTGTAGGGCCTCTACGCGAAGTTCCACGGAGTTGGAAAACAACTCCATGGAACTTCGCACCGCTCCCTCCCACCTCCCAAATAAATTAAAACTAATTAAGGAGACACTTACCTGCCCGTGGCTGCTGCATCCTCGCCATGGCCGCTCTCCTGCCTCCTCCTCGCCTTCCTTCTTCAGTGATAACCCCTACATTGAATGTCTTGCGCGTGCGCATGCGCATTCACAAGACGTACAACGTAAGGGGTTATCACTGAAGAAGGATGGCGAGGAGGAGGCAGGAGAGCGGCCATGGTGAGGAGGAGGCAGCCACCGGCAGGTAAGTGCCTTTTAATCAGTTTGGGAGGGTGGAGGGGCCGGCTAACTACGCTCCACCATTGAGTCGTAGTTTTGCCTGAACTCCGCGTTCGCAACGGAATGCAGAGTAGGCAAAACTGCGTAAACTCCGCTAGCGGAGCGTAGTTACCCGCCCGGGCTTAGGGTTGGCCTGCAGTGGCTACTTGCTGCCTAGGAAAGGAGAAAAAGACTTTGCTGCTTGCTTTGTCCCCCTGCTTGAAGAAAAGATCTCCAAGAACTTGAACTGAGCTTGCCCCATGTTCTAGAGGTCTCAGGAACAGCAAAGACCTCACCGTGTCTGTGGGCAACGTATCTGATCGTCTCTGCAGAAGAAAAGGGTAACCAACTCTGTCATCGAGTCCGTCACAGGATTCCGTGTCCTGAAAGCACCGCCGAGAGCAACGCCTCGCAACGCAACCCTGGTCTCACCGACTCTGTCAACGAGCCGATGCTTGCACCGCGTACTGTGGGCACCCCATTCCGCAACGCTTCACTACATGCTGTAAGGTTGTCAACAACTCCATCGCTGCCCGACCCGAACATCGACCGGCTCCGTCGCCGCACCGTGACCTGCCAGCACCACAGCGAGCACCATCTCACACTTCAACGCAAGCCCTGGTCTCACCGACTCCGTCAACGAGCCGTTGCCTGCACCGAATCGTGAGGACATTGCCCACCGCAACGCTCCATTACATAACGCGACCGCGCGTTTGCCCTGACCGACTCGCACCGACATATTGGTCGCAACAAGAAAGGCACTATGTCAGAGTCTGTCGACGCTTTAGCTGGCCCGTATCGACGCGGTCGGCTGGAATTGTTAGACTCTGTCGTATTCAGTATTGCGGTAACCCCAGGAGGAGCTACTGAGTTGGAAGCTTGCAATTTAAAGGTTATTTTGCACCAGTACTATTTTTCAAGAGTATTGTATGTTTATCGTATTTGGTCTCGTTGGTTTAGATAAAGATTTACTATTTTTCTAAACTGGCGTGGTGTCCTTTTGTAGTTTGTTCACTGTATTACTGTATCTTGAAACTTCTGCCAATACAGATTCCTGTTCAAAAACCGTGGAAAAATGAGAAAGAAAGGAGAAATGAAAGAGAAAGGATAAGAAAGAGGAGGATAAGAAGAAGAGGAAGGGAAGGGAAAAAGGCAGAAAAAAAAAAACAGAAGCCCACAGTCAAGTTTATGGTCCTCGTCTTTTTGCGTCCATTTCCTCCTTTCTTTCTTTTCTGCTAGTCTTTTGCCTAGGTACTAGGGCTCGCGTTGGAAGCCTCACTGAAAAACTAGATACTTGACTACTCTTCCTAGGCTACTCCCCTTTTGGGGTTTTACCCTCCTCAGCTTTACTCCCATATCGCTTAGTGTGCTTCCCATACCCAGTCTACCACTCCTCTGCTTACTGTTTCACCTTTGCAGTTGCGTTATAAATACGCATTGGCGAGCTGACTCTCGCTCCCCTTCCTTTTAGCAGGGCTCCCTCCTAAGGGTCTACCTTTCCTCCCCCACTCTCTTATATCTACATCCTGAACCTTTTTGCTCCCTTAACCGCTTCCTCCTGCGCGCCACATTCATCATGGCACAAAATACCTACCAGGCCTCTAACCTATTACCTCAATCAGGCGTGAACTCTTTTAAGATTATCTACCCCCCCAACCTATCGATTAATGCGAAGAAGACCTTTAAACACAATATCCTCAAACGTTGGCCTGAAACGCTTATATCTGACACATATATCTCCAATAAGGGCACTATAGTGACAGACCTCATCTTCTACACCAACAGAAGAGCACAGTGGAGAAATGGCCTCACTTCTATGCTTCGTTCCAAACAGCTGACCAAAACTTCTCATGGCTTTCGTTTAACCACGCTTCCATCCCCGGCCCTTAAGGCTGTGCTGACTGTCTCCCTTTACAATAATGGTAATGTCCTTATTCAAGCCTCGGACCTGAACCTCAAGCGATTTAACTATGCCTTCTTGAGGATTAAGAACACGCTACCTAAATCCAACCCATCCACCCGCTGTCAGACGTGGTCACCCACACTTTCTGCTCCTGAGGTGATACACTGCCCCTCCTCACCTTATCCCGCGCTCCAATCTGTAAACACGCACCCCACAGATCTACCCAACTTAACAGAGGATTTTCTTACTCCCCACACTACGAATCCGAGCAACCACTTTCTGCCTCACGTAGGCGAGGGTTTAACTGACCTGAATACCACCCACCTTGCGGCTGTCCCCACCACTGTTCCTCCTTCACCTTGCCCTCCCTCTTATCCTCAGTCCCCTGCGTCACCCACTGATCGCTCCAATAATGGGGGTGATGGGCACCCCTACCAACTCTAACACCCAGGTAGGCTTGGATGTTCTTCCCTTAGGCCCTGGATATTCCAACTGCAGGGCCCGGAACCTAGTTGACGTCTCCAGTCCGTTGACCAATAACCTTCACTCACACACACTCTCATTACATTTTTCACCCTTTACCTCTCCTAATTCCACTCTGCCCCTCCCCATTCCCACTCCAGGCTCTGATTGCTGTCTCGAGCATCATTCTATCTCCCTCTGTAACTGTGCGAATGGTCCTTGGCAACCCGCTATTAACCATGGCGAACACCCATTACAACGCCGGTATCACTACGCATGGCTTTACGTCGCATGCGTTAGAACGCAAGCGACGTTACCACGCGTACACATTGCGACGCGTACCATTACATCGCATGCGCTTTTAAAACGCATGCGCTTTTAAAACGCATGTGATGTAATGGCGCCGGAGCAGAAACGGCAATGGTGGAACCGGGAGCAGAGACTGCGACGCTGGGGAGGAACCACGAGGAAAGAGAGGTAAGGGTGATTGTGCATGGGGTGGGAGTAGTGTGGGTAGTGGTTTAGGGTTTAGGGTAGTGTTGTAGTGTCTAGGGTAGTGTTGTAGTGTATGGGAGTGTTTTATGGCTTAGGGTAGTGTCAGGGGGTCGTAGTGTATGGTTGTGTTTTAGGGTTTAGGGCTTAGGGTAGTGTCAGGGGGTCGTAGTGTATGGTTGTGTTTTAGGGTTTAGGTCTTAGGGTAGTGTCTGGGGGTCGTAGTGTATGGTTGTGTTTTGTAGTGTATGGTAGTGTTTTAGGGTTTAGGGTAGGGGGGTTGTAATGTAGGGTAGTCTACTGTTTTGTACTGTAGGGTAGTGCTGTGGAGTGTGTGTTATTTAGGGTACTGTGTTACTGTTTGGGCGGTTATTTTGCGTTGTAAATACATGCGTGGAAATGGGGTCCGTTGTAAAGGCATTTAGTATGCATTTCAAAGGAAATGCGAACTAATGCCATCCGTTGTGAAAACATGCGTTGTGACGGTACATGCGAACTAAAAACCGCGTTGTTAAGGCACGCGTTGTTTTGGTTTGCGATGTATCGTCATACATCCTTACCCATCTCACTGCGGAACCAGTCCTACCATCGCTTGTTAGCTCTGCGAATAAGTGCATGTACAATCCCTGCCTTGCGGAGAAGATTGCGGACCTCAAGCATGATCTATCGGTTGTCAAAGAGATGGTGCAAAGCATACTTCAGTTCTCCTTGAAGATGGAGAAGCGTTGGGTCTCACCCCCGCTCAGAGGAATGATATTTATAACTCACAGAATCTGTTCTACTCAGCTAACGACCATCCCTCTTTCTGCTCCTCTCTTAGTTCCAGCTGGAGATCTAGGCCTTTGCCTAATCATCACTCTAGGCCCCACAGACCCTTACCTCAGCTATCTGAAGAGGACCTTCTCGCCCTTCATTTTTCTTACACTGACTCGAGGACGGTCTCCTCCTCTAACTCTACTCTCAACATCCCCTCCATCACTGCAGACCCTGACAGGAAACCGAGTCTTAAGCACAGAACGGTGAACAAAGAAAACCTACTTCACATAACCACCTCTCCTCAAGAAGTGGTCTCTTCCAATCAGCACGTCAAATCAATGCTACTCAACTGTAGATCAGTGGTGAAACATGCAGCTGATATTTCAGAACTCATCATTGCGCAAAACCTGGACCTTCTGATCATCACTGAAACCTGGTTTAATGATACCTCTTCCACAGTTCTTTACATCTTAATCCCCCCTGACTACTCCATTCTTAGAGGTGAGAGACTTGGTAAAACAGGGGGGGGCATTGCTTGCATTCATCGCTCCAACCTCACAGTAAAACAATCTGTATGTGCTGTGTTATCCTCCTGTGAGTCACTGAAATCTGGAATAAAGGCAAGAAGATCCATGTATTGCACTCGATCTATCACCCTCCTGGTGACAATCTGGTCCTCATAGAGCAAATCATGGAGGTCATTAGCTCGAGCTCGGATCAACTCTGCCACATTTTCCTCAGAGACTTTAACCTTCATTGGAGTGACACAAATGATCCTACTGTCTGTTCCTTTAAGTCTTTCCTCTCTGATCTTAACCTCTCACAGCTATGTAAAGGTCCTACACACCATAAGGGCGCCACTCTCGACCTTATCATTGCCAAAGACTACATCATACAAATAGGCGACATCTTACCCTGTGACTGGTCCGATCATTTCCAAATTCCCTTCCTCATCTTAGATAAGGGCTTGGTTAGACAGGGTCAACCGCTTAAAGCAAAACAACTGACTCGCAATATGAGAGACCTCAACATCAATATGCTAACTTCAATCACCAAAAATAGACTACAGCCCCCCCTAATATGACCAACCTTGACGATCTCTCTGATCATTACATTAACACGCTGTCTAACATTCTTGATTCTATGGCAGCGAAGCAGCTCAAAAGGATTCCCGTTAAACTTTCCAAACCGTGGTTCAATGGTTCCCTAAATGATGAACGGCGCAATCTTAGACTATCTGAGAGACTCTGTAGAAAAGCGCCCTCCACCACAAACCTCACTATACTCAGAAAAGTGAGAAGCTCCTACAACAAACATATTCGCCTGGCTAAAACAGACCACTTCAGAACTCAATTGGATGGAGCCAAAAATAGACCCAAAAAACTCTTTGAAATCATTAAGGAACAATCTAACCACTCTTCCAACCAGATCTCTACACCGATATCCCTGCTCCCTAGTGGTGATGATTTCACAGCTCACTTCACTGAAAAAACAAGGAAAATAGAGTTGGAGCTACTACCGGTCACCCCAATTCTGTTACCTAAGAAACTTTCCGCAGGATCAGTGGAGCTGGCAGAATCCTCAACAATATCCTCGCTATTGGGCCGCTCTCTCAAAAACAACGCCTCTTGGAACTCATTTCTCTACCCAGGTGTCACGGAGCTCCTTCACAACATGGCATCCATTAAACCCTCCAATCATTTCGGTGATCCTTTACCCGCTAAGCTTTATAAAGATTTAAACTCAGCCATTGTCCCTCTCTGGTCCAGGATCATTCATGAATCACTCTTACAGGGAAAAATTCCGGACTGCCTAAAGGTTGGGCAAGTTACGCCCATTCTTAAGAGGCCCAATGCGGACCTATCAGACCCAAACAACTTCCGACCTATAACCAGCAGTATCACTCTAGCTAAACTGCTTGAAAAATGTGTTCATTCGCAGCTCTGCAACCACATTGAGAAATATCAACTCCTTGACCCCCATCAGTCAGGTTTCAGATCAGGGCACAGTACTGAAACAGCACTAACGCACATTGTTGATGACGCCTTGAGAGCCCTTGACCAAAATGTCCCTTGTCTCCTGATCCTGCTGGACCTGTCCTCAGCCTTCGATACCATCAAACATGAAAACCTGATTGATCTTCTTCAACACAGGATGGGTCTCTCGGGCCCGGTCCTAAATTGGTTTGCCTCCTTCCTGCATAACCGCACGCAAAGGATCAAAATTAAACATTTCCTTGCTTCCAGTACCCCTGTCACGATTGGAGTCCCCCAAGGTTCCGCGCTCTCGCCAACTCTATTCAACTTTTTTATGGAGCCACTTTCTGTCATTCTGAACCGAGCGAACATTCAGTACCACATGTATGCGGATGACACGCAACTATATCTGAAGATCTCCTCGCAAGAGGACATAAAAACATTAAATGCTGCACTTGCACAAACCCAACAATGGTTAGCTCAGAACCATCTCCTACTAAATACTCTCAAAACGGAATTTCTTTTGATCTCCCCACCCAATCACTCGGCTCCTACCCTTGACTGGATTAAACATCTCACTGCTCTGAACTGCACCCCTCATGTTGTAGACTCTGCCAAATCCTTAGGTATCACCTTGGATAAACACTTAAACATGCAAGCGCACATCAGTGCTACTACTAGTGGTGCCAATTTCCAAATTAACACACTGAAGAAAATCAAACCTTTCCTCCCCCCCAAAGACCTCAGGCCGGCGGTTCAATCCCTGATTATCTCTAGATTGGAATATGGGCTTGTGACCCTTGCTGGACTTCCCAAAGCTAGCCTGGCCCCACTCAGAGCTACCTTGAACGCATCGGCTAGACTCATAACAGGCTCGAGAAAGTATGACCACATTTCCCCCGACCTTCTGCAACTAAATTGGCTATCTATTGAAGCCAGAATCCGACTCAAGATAGCTTGCCTGACTCATAAAGCCATACACTACAACACCCCGTACTACTTGGCTAATAGGCTTGAACTATCGGGCTCCAGCCGGAACCTTAGAAGTACGTCCACCCTTCTCTTGAAACCTCCAAGATTCAAAAAGAAAAGATCTTACAACCGTGCCTTCACTGGTCTTGCTCCGAGAATCTGGAACTCACTGCCATCCGAGATCAGATCTAATCCTTCCACTACATCCTTTAAAAAACTGGTCAAACGACTACTCCTGAACGAACGTTAACTACATCATCATGTGATCATGCTCTTATTTTTATTAATATCCGAATTCTTGTTGTACTACACTGATGCTTTTTATTGTATGCTTTTACGTTATTTTTATCTAGTCCTCTATGGTTCCTTAATTGCATTACCTGGTGATCTTGCTCTTGTTTTTGTTTAAAAATTCGCTGATTCGTATTGCACTTCTCTGGTGCGTTTTATTTTATGATGTTTTGCTCTTCGTGTTCTAGGGCACCATTGATACCCCCAACTCTTAACCTGAAAGACTTCCACTATGTTGTAACTTCACCTACTTGCACATTGTGTTTGTACCCTTGCTTGCGTCAACTCTGTACAGCGCTCTGATACCCCTATGGGTCTTGTTCGCGCTCTATAAAACTATTAAAATAAAATATGTGTTCACAAATACTTTACACACTGCCTCTGAGATAAGCCTGTCTGCTTGTGCCAAGCTACCAAGGGGGTGAGCAAGGGTTATTTTGGGAGTGTATCCCCCTTACCCTCACTAGAAGCAAGGGTCCCTATTTGGACAAAGGTACCTACCTCTGCCAACTAGAGACCCCCATTTCTAACACGGACCATGGGAACTTCAGGGGCCGGTTTCCCACGCCCCCTGCCCTTTCTCCTGGCAGGGACCTGGGCCACTGTTTTAGGCTACAGGTCCTTCTGATTACCCTTACTGGCTGCCATTGACCGAGTGGTCACGCATGTCCACTCTGGCAATCCAAGCATCTCCAAGTGAGACCTGAGCTCAAAATCCTTCCACAAGGACCGCTCCAGGTCATTACCTAGCAGACAATCTACAGGCATGGTAGGGCTCACTACCACCCTAAAGGGAACTGAGACCCCCCATTTCAAAGGGACCTGCCCCACTTAACACTGGTGCTCTGAGTTGTCCACAGCAACTACTTGGTGGAATGCCCCGGGACTAATTGCTCCTCAGAGACCAGGTGACACCGGCCTGAGGTCACACTGGCTCCAGTATCTCTGAGAGCCTCTACCCTTCTCCAATTGATGGTCACCCAGGCGCTGTTTTTCTTAGTGTTAGCAGGCACCTGGTTTCCTGAGACCATCTCACTGTCCCCTAGTGAGATGAGGGTCATCTCTGCGGGATCCCCACCCTTCTGACTTAGTCCTGCGTCCTGTTCGCCAACTTTGGTCGGCGGGCAGGGCAGACCCGTACACACATAAAAGGGGCGGTCTGTGAATAGGACGCGCTTCGATTTCCTTCCCAGTTGCCGCCTAGCCTCCCCGCATCTTACCTGTTGTTTTGTCGCCTTGAAGCCGCCTGGTTCCAGAGACGTCTCCGACGCGTTCTAACTACGAAGGGAGGAGTCTTCTCTTCCTGGTGCGTCGATTCTTCTTCCAAGTTCTTCTCTCGCTGGCGTTTCTTCGCCGGCTGCTCCCTGTTCAGCTGCGTGGGTCCCATGCAGTTGCTGTCCGGCCTGGCCCCCGTTAAGCTGCTATTATAGAAAGATAAAGAGAATCGTTTTAAAGAATCACAGTCTTCTAAACATTTCACAGTAGGATCGTGATATTTATGTTTTTGGTCATAATACTTATCTGATCAATTGAATTCCACGCAGAGTGGTTTCTCTTTCCTCATTTTGGTTGTGCCTGCATTTTTCCTGAGCTGGAAACAACAGAGAAAATAGTGTAGGTTAGTCCTAGAGTCTTTTGGATTGCCTATTTTCTAAATCTGACCCAGCACCTTTTTGTGTAGTATTTTTTTTCCTTATTTTTATCCTGTCTAGGGAAATATGTTTTTGTTTTTTCCTAGTATTACAGGATATACATATATAGGAATTTTGGGTCTAGTGGATATTACGGTGGCAGTCGTTAAGGTTGGTATCATACCCTCTCTTTGTAATTATGTATCTGGTTCCACAACCCTAACGTTAATGCATAGTATTTTCTATCTTTATAGACACAAACAGTCTCAGTTGGTTTCTGCATAATTATACCTTCCGTTGCAGTGGAAGAGGGATATCCATCAGGTACACTATTTCTAAACATGTGTCTAGTGATTTTTGACTGTTACCCCCATATCTATATGCAGGATACTCATTGTATGATTATTTTACTTAGGGAGCGCATGCAATCAACCTCCTAAGGACAGTGTGCCAGACGTGCCAACCGAGATCGACTCCTTCTCCCTTTCCTTGTTTTGTTTTCCTCTCTTCCCCGCATTCACCTCATTGGCTTTGACCTTGTTGGGCTGATCTGGTGGGTGAGGGAAGTTGGGATCTAGCATCGGTTCCTCCACCTCACTTCTGCGGACCCACCTGGTGAGTTCCACAGAACGCAAAGCCCACGTTTATTTTTCCGCCTGGGCAAGATGGAGGACCACCAGAATACTTTAGCTGACGTGGCCCACATGATTGGAAACCTGCAAAAGGAAACACAGGCCCTGACTTTTAGAGTCTACGTCTTACAGCACGCCAATCAAACAGCACCCTCATCAGGCACAGTATCAGGTGCCCATAGTAATTTCTTCTCACCTCAGCCATCTGCCTCCAGTAATGTATCACCAGTATATCATATAACAACCCCTTCTTCTATACCATTAGCTCCACCAGAACGGTTTCTGGGAGATTCAGCCAAGTTTGCTACCTTTATCAACCAATGCCAGTTGCATTTTATGTGCAAGGCGTCTTGTTTCCCCACAGAGCATCCAAGGTAGCATTTCTTTTATCTTATCTGGGGGAACAGCTACTACATGGTCTTTCCCTTTAGTTGATTGCAATGACCACTTGTTGTACGACTACGTCGCCTTCAGAGAGGAGTTGCGCCGATTGCTTGATAGACACTCATTCATGCAAATAGTAGACACAGAACTGTTGAACCTAAAACGGGTCGAAAGATCTCATGACATTTATTTCCAGTTTTAACAGGTTGATAGCAGAGGCGGGATGGCCTGAGGCCAAACGCAGTGCTCTATTTTACAAAGGGTTAAAAGATGAGCTAAAAAGTGTCTTGGCCCAAGTAGTGGATCCCCCTGACTCTTGCAATGCACTAATAGATCTTGTGGTCAAATTAGATCACAGACTACATGAGCAAAAAAGGACGGTCTGAGACCAGGTTTATTACATTTAAAGAAAGGAAGCCAGACACTGACAAAAACATCGACGGCCCTGAGCCTATGCAGATAGGTAGTATCAAAGGACCCTTGAGTGAGGAAGGAAGACAAAGACGTAGAGACAAAAAACTATGTTTGTATTGTGGGAGAGCAGGACATTTTTTATGAGACTGTCCTGTTAAACCAAGAAAACGCCACTAGTCAGGAAACTAGCAAACCCGAGAACTGCGGAGACAGGTTGCTCGGGTAGGTCAGGGTTAATAGTCTCCCAACTTCTGATTCAGAATCATGCCCTTTCCCTTCTGCTCAATTTCTTTATAAAAGCACAACTGACCTGGGGAAATAAATCTGTAGAAGTCCAAATCATGTTAGACTCTGGAGCAACAGGGAATTTTAAAGATACTACATGGGTTGAACAAATGGCCATTCCAGTCGAAAACAAAAAGGTAACAGAGAAAGTAAAAACTATCGATGGGAGTACCATAAAGTCAGGACCTGTCACGCATAATACTGCAGATTTAGGACTTTGTATCCACGAATGCCACCATGAAACAGTTCAGTTTGACTTGATTTCTTCTCCTCAGTTCCAGGCGATTTTTAGGACGTCCTTGGTTGAGGAATCATAACCCAGTTATAAATTGGAGAGATCAGGATCTGGTTTTCTCTTCTGATTTCTGTATGTTACACTGCATGAAGAACATTACACCCACACAGCACATAGCCATGGCCACTGATGCCAACTTACCTGAATTGCCTGCCTGTTATCATCCTCTCAAAGAGTTGTTTGATAAAGAAAAGGCACCTGTTTTACAGCCTCATCAGCCGTATGACTGTCGCATTGATCTGATTCCGGGAGCTAAGATTCCTTGCAGTCGAATATATGCATTGACTGAGAAGGAAAATATTTACTTAAGAGAATACTTGGATGATATGTTGAAAAAGGGGTTTATTCGGCCTGCTATATCTGCTGCTTCTTCCCCCCCTTTTTTTATTCCCAAACGAGAAGGAGGTCTTCGGTGCTGCCTAGACTATAGATCCCTAAACAATGTGACAATAAAGAACAGATACCCTTTGCCTCTTATACAGCCCTTACTTGATCAGGTAAAATATGCCACTGTATTTACGAAACCAGACTTGAGAGGGTCATACCCCTTAGTCAGGGTAAGAAGGGAGATGAATGGAAAACGGCTTTTTGTACCAAATTTGGGCTCTATGAGTATTTGGACATGCCCTATGGAATTTGTAATGCCCCTGCTGCTTTCCAATTTTTTATTGGCAAAGCTTAAAGAGAGGTTTTGGATGTGAGCGCCATTGCATATATTGACGACATTCCGATTTATTCTTCTACCATCAAGGAACACATAGGACATGTGAAAACGGTGTTAGAATGACTCAGGGATAATAATCTCTATGTTAAGCTGGACAAATGTGAATTTCATGTTCCTGAAGCGACCTTTTTAGGCTTTGTGTTATTCCCAAAAGGGGTGACAATGGATCCCCAAAAGGTTGCTGCTATTACGAAATGGCCCTCTCCTAGTACTGTAAAGGGAGTGCAGAGTTTCTTTGGCTTCGCCAATTTTTACAGACGTTTCATCATCAGCTTTGCGTCTTTGGCGTCCCCATCACGAAACTCTTGAAAAAAGGGGTACCTTTCCTTTGGACGCCAGCCGCTAAAGAAGCCTTTTCTCTTTTGAAAACAGCTTCTGTTACTGCCCCTATCTTGAGACACCCTGATTCCTCTCAACGTTTTATAGTTGAAGTGATTGCATCACAGTTGGCCATTGGAGGTGTTTTATCTCAGAGAGACAGACAAACTGGACAACTACACCCTGTTGCCTTTTATTCACACAAACTTGCACCCACCGATCAGAACTATTCTGCAGGATACAGGGAGTTATTGGCCATTAAACAAGCCTTTGAAGAATTGCGGCAGTACCTGTGGCAAGTCCTGCAATGTGCATCTGACTGCCTTCGCCTTTGTGGCCAAAAGAAGTGGGTGGCAAGTCTTTCAAAGGTCTTGTCCTGCCCTAAATGTCCTGCCAATGGCACGTCGTGAGCCAGGCCCAGTAGGAAGGTCCTGAAGCACTGGGGTACCACCAGCACACGGGCTGACCCAGGCTCAGCGACCTTAGGCTCACTGTATAGGAGCAAAAGGGGGTCCCTACCAAAAGTGAAAAATCTGTTTTCTTAATATTACGGACTTTCTTTGTAAAATTTTGATGATGATATCTGTTCTTTTAACATTACAAAACTTTTTATGAAATATTTTTATGATTATTGTGTGTATAATATTATGTATGACAATTTTTGGATAATTACGGATTTTTATGAAATGTTTTTAAGAATATGAATTGTGGATTTTTGGTGTAATATTTTTATGACTTTTTATATAAAGATTGAAAGTGAATAAAAAATTTATGTAAACTTACCTTGAGGGTATTGGACGTTATGTTGTGACTTCATAATATTGGACAGATTACTTTATTAACCTTTGTTTTGCCAGCTCTTTACCCACCAACACTAGTTCAACGTGTGATTTTTCACTTTTGGTAGGGACCCCCTTTTTGTTTCACATGATTCCCCTGTCCCGAATTGGATTTTAAGGGGGCTTCCCTTTGTTTTTCCTCACTGTATAGGAGGCCATTCTCCCAGTAGATCCAGTGTGATCCAGACTGATCACCAGCTGCCTGGTTTGCAGCCTGCGCCGCAAACCTTCTAGAGAAGGTCATTCCTTCTGCTCCATGCAGAATTCTTCCCTGGTGGGACCACCTTCTTGCTGCCAATGGGTCAACTCAGATAAGTCCCCCAGTTTAGCTACCTGCTCCCCTGTAGGTGCCGGGGCATCCCCCTCGAGGTCATCCTCCTCCCGGACTGTTGGACTTCGCCCTTTTTCCAGGGTCATCCCAGGAAGTTTTGCCTTTCTCCTGTATTTTCTCTGACCTGTTGTTGGTGGTTTTATGACTCTGGGCACTTCACCACTGCTGATCAGTGCTAAAGTGCATATGCTCTCCCTGTAAATTGTTGTTATGGATTGGTATTTCCATCATTGGCATATTTGGTTTACTAGTCAGACCCTAGTACAGTGCACTATGTGTGCCCAGTGCCTGTAAATCAAATGCTGCTAGTGGGCTGCAGCACTGATTGTGCCAGCCACAGAAGCAGCCTGTAAAATGTAACTCTGACCTGCCATTGCAGAGCCTGTGTGCAGTCTGGGACTGCCATGTCGACTTGGCATGTGCACCCACTTGCCAGGCCCTAACCTTCCCTTTTCTTACATATCAGTCACCCCTAAGGTAGGCCCAAGGTACCCCTGTGGGCAGGGTGCATTGTATGTGAAAGGTAGGACATGCCCTGATGTGTGTGGCATGTCCTGATAGTGAAATACTGCCAATTTCGTTTTTCACTATTGCAAGGCTACCTGCTCCCATAGGACAGAACCCATGGGACAGAATGGGGAATTTGTTTATAACATCTTATAAACATAACTGCCCCTGGGAACAAGGTAGGAAAATAAAGTTTAGTATGCCTGAACTCAGAATGTTAAAGTGCATCTTTTAGTGAGGGTGATTTTTACATTCTGTGTTTGAAAATACCACTTTTAGAAAGTAGGTATTTTCTTGCCTAACCATCCAGTGTGCCTCTGCTAGGTTTGTGTATAGCATGTCTGGCTTTTGGATGACAGGGGCTGGAGAGGGGAAGTGGCTCCAGAAGTCTGATGAGTCAGGGCTGGGCTGAATAGACCTGGGCTGCATTTAGAGTAGGGGGAGGAGATGTCCTTTCACCTGAATGGGCCTGGTCTGCCTTCCACAATGCTGTCTCCACCTCCTGCAGGGAAGCTACACCAGTGAGGACAGAACTGGTTTTCACTGGATACAGACACTCTCTGCCTTCAGAGAACAAAGGATTTTTGTGTATAAAAAGAGGGGCCCAGACCCCAGACTTTTAGATCACTTCTGGGAAATCAAGAGAAACCTTTGCCAAGGAGAAGAGCTGGAGAAGCTGAGGAGAAATACTGCCCCCCCGAAGACCTCAGGCCGGCGGTTCAATCCCTGATTATCTCTAGATTGGAATATGGGCTGGTGACCCTTGCTGGACTTCCCAAAGCTAGCCTAGCCCCACTCAGAGCTACCTTGAACGCATCGGCTAGACTCATAACGGGCTCGAGAAAGTATGACGGCGCAATCTTAGACTATCTGAGAGACTCTGGAGAAAAGCGCCCTCCACCACAAATCTCACTATACTCAGAAAAGTGAGAAGCTCGTACAACAAACATATTCGCCTGGCTAAAACAGACCACTTCAGAACTCAATTGGATGGAGACAAAAATAGACCCAAAAAACTCTTTGAAATCATTAAGGAACAATCTAACCAGTCTTCCAACCAGATCTCTACACCGATATCCCTGCTCCCTAGTGGTGATGATTTCACAGCTCACTTCACTGAAAAAACAAGGAAAATAGAGTTGGAGCTACTACCGGTCACCCCAATTCTGTTACCTAAGAAACTTTCCGCTGGATCAGTGGAGCTAGCAGAATCCTCGACAATATCCTCGCTATTGGGCCGCTCTCTCAAAAACAACGCCTCTTGGAACTCTTATCTCCTCCCAGATGTCACGGAGCTCCTTCACAACATGGCATCCATTAAACCCTCCAATCATTTCGGTGATCCTTTACCCGCTAAGCTTTATAAAGATTTAAACTCAGCCATTGTCCCTCTCTGGTCCAGGATCATTCATGAATCACTCTTACAGGGAAAAATTCCGGACTGCCTAAAGGTTGGGCAAGTTACACCCATTCCTAAGAGGCCCAATGCGGACCTATCAGACCCAAACAACTTCCGACCTATAACCAGCAGTATCACTCTAGCTAAACTGCTTGAAAAATGTGTTCATTCGCAGCTCTGCAACCACAATGAGAAATATCAACTCCTTGACCCCCATCAGTCAGGTTTCAGATCAGGGCACAGTACTGAAACAGCACTAACGCACATTGTTGATGACGCCTTGAGAGCCCTTGACCAAAATGTCCCTTGTCTCCTGATGGACCTGTCCTCAGCCTTCAATACCATCAAACATGAAAACCTGATTGATCTTCTTCAACACAGGATGGGTCTCTCGGGCCCGGTCCTAAATTGGTTTGCCTCCTTCCTGCATAACCGCACGCAAAGGATCAAAATTAAACATTCCCTTGCTTCCAGTACCCCTGTCACGATTGGAGTCCCCCAAGATTCCGTGCTATCGCCAACTCTATTCAACTTTTTTATAGAGCCACTTTCTGTCATTCTGAACCGAGCGAACATTCAGTACCACATGTATGCGGATGACACGCAACTATATCTGAAGATCTCCTCGCAAGAGGACATAAAAACATTAAATGCTGCACTTGCTCAAACCCAACAATGGTTAGCTCAGAACCATCTCCTACTAAATACTCTCAAAACGAAATTTCTTTTGATCTCCCCACCCAATCACTTGGCTCCTACCCTTGACTGGATTAAACATCTCACTACTCTGAACTGCACCCCTCATGTTGTAGACTGCCAAATCCTTAGGTATCACCTTGGATAAACACTTAAACATGCAAGCGCACATCAGTGCTACTACTAGGGGTGCCAATTTCCAACTTAACACACTGAAGAAAATCAAACCTTTCCTCCCCCCCCGAAGACCTCAGGCCGGCGGTTCAATCCCTGATTATCTCTAGATTGGAATATGGGCTGGTGACCCTTGCTGGACTTCCCAAAGCTAGCCTGGCCCCACTCAGAGCTACCTTGAACGCATCGGCTAGACTCATAACGGGCTCGAGAAAGTATGACCACATTTCCCCCGACCTTCTGCAACTAAATTGGCTATCTATTGAAGCCAGAATCCGACTCAAGATAGCTTGCCTGACTCATAAAGCCATACACTACAACACCCCGTACTACCTGGCTAATAAGCTTGAACTATCGGGCTCCAGCCGGAACCTTAGAAGTACGTCCACCCTTCTCTTGAAACCTCCAAGATTCGAAAAGATCTTACAACCGTGCCTTCACTGGTCTTGCTCCGAGAATCTGGAACTCACTGCCATCCGAGATCAGATCTAATACTTCCACTACATCCTTTAAAAAACTGGTCAAACGACTACTCCTGAACGAACGTTAACTACATCATCATGTGATCATGCTCTTATTTTTATTAATATCCGAATTCTTGTTGTACTACAATGATGCTTTTTATTGTATGCTTTTACGTTATTTTTATCTAATCCTCTATAGTTCCTTAATTGCATTAACTGGTGATCTTGCTCTTGTTTTTGTTTAAAAATTCGCTGATTCGTATTGCACTTCTCTGGTGCGTTTTATTTTATGATGTTTTGCTCTTCGTGTTCTAGGGCACCATTGATACCCCAACTCTTAACCTGAAAGACTTCCACTATGTTGTAACGTCACCTACTTGCACATTGTGTTTGTACCCTTGCTTGCGTCAACTCTGTACAGCGCTCTGATACCCCTATGGGTCTTGTTTGCGCTCTATAAAACTATTAAAATAAAATGTGTTCACAAATACTTTACACACTGCCTCTGAGATAAGCCTGTCTGCTTGTGCCAAGCTACCAAGGGGGTGAGCAAGGGTTATTTTGGGAGTGTATCCCCCTTACCCTGACTAGAAGCAAGGGTCCCTATTTGGACAAAGGTACCTACCTCTGCCAACTAGAGACCCCCATTTCTAACACGGACCATGGGAACTTCAGGGGCCGGTTTCTCACGCCCCCTGCCCTTTCTCCTGGCAGGGACCCGGGCCACTGTTTTAGGCTACAGGTCCTTCTGATTACCCTTACTGGCTGCCATTGACCGAGTGGTCGCGCATGTCCACTCTGGCAATCCAAGCATCTCCAAGTGAGACCTGAGCTCAAAATCCTTTCACAAGGACGGCTCCAGGTCGTTACCTAGCAGACAATCTACAGGCATGGTAGGGAAAACTACCACCCTAAAGGGAACTGAGACCCCCCCCATTCAAAGGGACCTGCCCCACTTAACACTGGTGCTCTGAGTTGTCCACAGCAACTACTTGGTGGAATGCCCCGGGACTAGTTGCTTCTCAGAGACCAGGTGACACCGGACTGAGGTCACACTGGCTCCAGTATCTCTGAGAGCCTCTACCCTTCTCCAATTGATGGTCACCCAGGCGCTGTATTTCTTAGTGTTAGCAGGCACCTGGTTTCCTGGGACCATCTCACTGTCCCCTTGTGAGAGGAGGGTCATCTCTGCGGGATCCCCACCCTTCTGACGGTGTCCTGCGTGCCCCGTTCGCCAACTTTGGTCGGCGGGCAGGGCAGACCCGTACACACATAAAAGGGGCGGTCTGTGAATAGGACGCGCTTCGATTTCCTTCCCAGTTGCCGCCTAGCCTCCCCGCATCTTACCTGTTGTTTTGTCGCCTTGAAGCCGCCTGGTTCCAGAGACGTCTCCGACGCGTTCTAACTACGACGGGAGGAGTCTTCTCTTCCTGGTGCGTCGATTCTTCTTCCGGGTTCTTCTCTCGCTGGCGTTTCTTCACCGGCTGCTCCCTGTTCAGCTGCGTGGGTCCCATGCAGTTGCTGTCCGGCCTGGCCCCCGTTAAGCTGCTATTATAGAAAGATAAAGAGAATCGTTTTAAAGAATCACAGTCTTCTAAACATTTCACAGTAGGATCGTGATATTCATGTTTTTGGTCATAATACTTATCTGATCAATTGAATTCCACGCAGAGTGGTTTCTCTTTCCTCATTTTGGTTGTGCCTGCATTTTTCCTGAGCTGGAAACAACAGAGAAAATAGTATAGGTTAGTCCTAGAGTCTTTTGGATTGCCTATTTTCTAAATCTGACCCAGCACCTTTTTGTGTAGTATTTTTTTTCCTTATTTTTATCCTGTCTAGGGAAATATGTTTTTGTTTTTTTCCTAGTATTACAGGATATACATATATAGGAATTTTGGGTCTAGTGGATATTACGGTGGCAGTCGTTAAGGTTGGTATCATACCCTCTCTTTGTAATTATGTATCTGGTTCCACAACCCTAACGTTAATGCATAGTATTTTCTATCTTTATAGACACAAACAGTCTCAGTTGGTTTCTGCATAGTTATACCTTCCGTTGCAGTGGAAGAGGGATATCCATCAGGTACACTATTTCTAAACATGTGTCTAGTGATTTTTGACTGTTACCCCCATATCTATATGCAGGATACTCATTGTATGATTATTTTACTTAGGGAGCACATGCAATCAACCTCCTATGGACAGTGTGCCAGACGTGCCAACCGAGATCGACTCCTTCTCCCTTTCCTTGTTTTGTTTTCCTCTCTTCCCCGCATTCACCTCATTGGCTTTGACCTTGTTGGGCTGATCTGGTGGGTGAGGGAAGTTGGGATCTAACATTGGTTCCTCCACCTCACTTCTGCGGATCCACCCGGTGAGTTCCACAGAACGTAAAGCCCACGTTTATCTTTCCGCCTGGGCAAGATGGAGGGCTACCAGATTACTTTAGCTGACGTGGCCCACATGATTGGAAACCTGCAAAAGGAAACACAGGCCCTGACTTTTAGAGTGGACGTCTTACAGCACGACAATCAAACAGCACCCATATCAGACACAGTATCAGGTGCCCATAGTAATTTCTTCTCACCTCAGCCATCTGCCTCCAGTAATGTATCACCAGTATATCATATAACAACCCTGTCTTCTATACCATTAGCTCCATCAGAACGGTTTCTGGGAGATTCAGCCTAGTTTGCTACCTTTATCAACCAATGCGAGTTGCATTTTATGTGCAAGGCGTCTTGTTTCCCCACAGAGCAATCCAAGGTAGCATTTCTTTTATCTTATCTGGGGGAACAGCTACTACATGGTCTTTCCCTTTAGTTGATTGCAATGACCACTTGTTGTACAACTACGTCGCCTTCAGAGAGGAGTTGCGCCGATTGCTTGATAGACACTCATTCATGCAAATAGTAGACACAGAACTGTTGAACCTAAAACAGGGGTCGAAAGATCTCATGACATATATTTCCAGTTTTAACAGGTTGATAGCAGAGGCGGGATGGCCTGAGGAGAAACGCAGTGCTCTATTTTACAAAGGGTTAAAAGATGAGCTAAAAAGTGTCTTGGCCCAAGTAGTGGATCCCCCTGACTCTTGCAATGCACTAATAGATCTTGTGGTCAAATTAGATCACAGACTACATGAGCAAAAAAGGACGGTCTGAGACCAGGTTTATTACATTTAAAGAAAGGAAGCCAGACACTGACAAAAACATCGACGGCCCTGAGCCTATGCAGATAGGTAGTATCAAAGGACCCTTGAGTGAGGAAGAAAGACAAAGACGTAGAGACAAAAAACTATGTTTGTATTGTGGGAGAGCAGGACATTTTTTATGAGACTGTCCTGTTAAACCAAGAAAACGCCACTAGTCAGGAAACTAGCAAACCCGAGAACTGCGGAGACAGGTTGCTCGGGTAGGTCAGGGTTAATAGTCTCCCAACTTCTGATTCAGAATCATGCCCTTTCCCTTCTGCTCAATTTCTTTATAAAAGCACAACTGACCTGGGGAAATAAATCTGTAGAAGTCCAAATCATGTTAGACTCTGGAGCAACAGGGAATTTTAAAGATACTACATGGGTTGAACAAATGGCCATTCCAGTCGAAAACAAAAAGGTAACAGAGAAAGTAAAAACTATCGATGGGTGTACCATAAAGTCAGGACCTGTCACGCATAATACTGCAGATTTAGGACTTTGTATCCACGAGTGCCACCATGAAACAGTTCAGTTTGACTTGATTTCTTCTCCTCAGTTCCAGGCGATTTTAGGACGTCCTTGGTTGAGGAATCATAACCCAGTTATAAATTGGAGAGATCAGGATCTGGTTTTCTCTTCTGATTTCTGTATGTTACACTGCATGAAGAACATTACACCCACACAGCACATAGCCATGGCCACTGATGCCAACTTACCTGAATTTCCTGCCTGTTATCATCCTCTCAAAGAGTTGTTTGATAAAGAAAAGGCATCTGTTTTACAGCCTCATCAGCCGTACGACTGTCGCATTGATCTGATTCCGGGAGCTAAGATTCCTTGCAGTCGAATATATGCATTGACTGAGAAGGAAAATATTTACTTAAGAGAATACTTGGATGATATGTTGAAAAAGGGGTTTATTCGGCCTTCTAGATCTGCTGCTTCTTCCCCCCTTTTTTTTATTCCCAAACGAGAAGGAGGTCTTCGGTGGTGCATAGACTATAGATCCATAAACAATGTGACAATAAAGAACAGATACCCTTTGCCTCTTATACAGCCCTTACTTGATCAGGTAAAAGATGCCACTGTTTTTACGAAACCAGACTTGAGAGGGTCATACCCCTTAGTCAGGGTAAGGAGGGAGATGAATGGAAAACGGCTTTTTGTACCAAATTTGGGCTCTATGAGTATTTGGACATGCCCTATGGAATTTGTAATGCCCCTGCTGCTTTCCAATTTTTTATTGGCAAAGCTTAAAGAGAGGTTTTGGATGTGAGTGCCATTGCATATATTGACGACATTCCGATTTATTCTTCTACCATCAAGGAACACATAGGACATGTGAAAACGGTGTTAGAATGACTCAGGGATAATAATCTCTATGTTAAGCTGGACAAATGTGAATTTCATGTTCCTGAAGTGACCTTTTTAGGCTTTGTGTTATTCCCAAAAGGGGTGACAATGGATCCCCAAAAGGTTGCTGCTATTACGAAATGGCCCTCTCCTAGTACTGTAAAGGGAGTGCAGAGTTTCTCTGGCTTCGCCAATTTTTACAGACGTTTCATCATCAGCTTTGCGTCTTTGGCGTCCCCATCACGAAACTCTTGAAAAAAGGGGTACCTTTCCTTTGGACGCCAGCCGCTAAAGAAGCCTTTTCTCTTTTGAAAACAGCTTCTGTTAATGCCCCTATCTTGAGACACCCTGATTCCTCTCAACGTTTTATAGTTGAAGTGATTGCATCACAGTTGGCCATTGGAGGTGTTTTATCTCAGAGAGACAGACAAACTGGACAACTACACCCTGTTGCCTTTTATTCACACAAACTTGCACCCACCGATCAGAACTATTCTGCAGGATACAGGGAGTTATTGGCCATTAAACAAGCCTTTGAAGAATTGCGGCAGTACCTGTGGCAAGTCCTGCAATGTGCATCTGACTGCCTTCGCATTTGTGGCCAAAAGAAGTGGGTGGCAAGTCTTTCAAAGGTCTTGTCCTGCCCTAAATGTCCTGCCAAAGGCACGTCGTGAGCCAAACCCAGTAGGAAGGTCCTGAAGCACTGGGGTACCACCAGCACACGGGCTGACCCAGGCTCAGCGACCTTAGACTTACTGTATAGGAGGCCATTCTCCCAGTAGATCCAGTGTGATCTAGACTGATCACCAGCTGCCTGGTTTGCAGCCTGCGCCACAAACCTTCTAGAGAAGGTCATTCCTTCTGCTCCATGCAGAATTCTTCCCTGGTGGGACCACCTTCTTGCTGCAATTGGTCAACTCAGATAAGTCCCCGAGTTTAGCTACCTGCTCCCCTGTAGGTGCCGGGGCATCCCCCTCGAGGTCATCCTCCTCCCGGACTGTTGAACTTCGCCCTTTTTGCAGGGTCATCCCAGGACTTTTTGCCTTTCTCCTGTATTTTCTCCGACCTGTTGTTGGTGGTTTTATGACTCTGGGCACTTCACCACTGCTGATCAGTGCTAAAGTGCATATGCTCTCCCTGTAAATTGTTGTTATGGATTGGTGTTTCCATCATTGGCATATTTGGTTTACTAGTCAGACCCTAGTACAGTGCACTATGTGTGCCCAGTGCCTGTAAATCAAATGCTGCTAGTGGGCTGCAGCACTGATTGTGCCAGCCACAGAAGCAGCCTGTAAAATGTAACTCTGACCTGCCATTGCAGAGCCTGTGTGCAGTCTGGGACTTCCATGTCGACTTGGCATGTGCACCCACTTGCCAGGCCCTAACCTTCCCTTTTCTTACATATCAGTCACCTGTGAGTTTGGCCCAAGGTACCCCTGTGGGCAGGGTGCATTGTATGTGAAAGGTAGGACATGCCCTGATGTGTGTGGCATGTCCTGATAGTGAAATACTGCCAATTTCGTTTTTCACTATTGCAAGGCTACCTGCTCCCATAGGACAGAATGGGGAGTTTGTTTATAAGATCTTATAAACATAACTGCCCCTGGGAACAAGATAGGAAATTAAAGTTTAGTATGCCTGAACTCAGAATGTTAAAGTGCATCTTTTAGTGAGGGTGATTTTTACATTCTGTGTTTGAAAATACCACTTTTAGAAAGTAGGTATTTTCTTGCCTAACCATCCAGTGTGCCTCTGCTAGGTTTGTGTATAGCATGTCTGGCTTTTGGATGACAGGGGCTGGAGAGGGGAAGTGGCTCCAGAAGTCTGATGAGTCAGGGCTGGGCTGAATAGACCTGGGCTGCATTTAGAGTAGGGGGAGGAGATGTCCTTTCACCTGAATGGGCCTGGTCTGCCTTCCACAATGCTGTCTCCACCTCCTGCAGGGAAGCTGCACCAGTGAGGACAGAACTGGTTTTGGCTGGATACAGACACTCTCTGCCTTCAGAGAACAAAGGATTTTTGTGTATAAAAAGAGGGGCCCAGACCCCAGACTTTTAGATCACTTCTGGGAAATCAAGAGGAACCTTTGCCAAGGAGAAGAGCTGGAGAAGCTGAGGAGAAATACTGCCCCTGTGCTGGTTGCTGTCTGGGGTTGGCTAACCCTGGGCGGAGCAGGCGTAGTGCCTCTACGCAAAGTTCCACGGAGTTGGAAAACAACTCCATGGAATTTCGCACCGCTCCCTCCCACCTCCCAGATAAATTAAAAAGGCACTTACCTGCCTCCTCCTCGCCATGGCTGCTCTCCTGCCTCCTCCTCGCCGTCCTTCTTCAGTGATAACCCCTACGTTGAACGTCTTGCGCGTGCGCATGCGCATTCACAAGACGTACAACGTAGGGGTTATCACTGAAGAAGGACGGCGAGGAGGCAGGAGAGCGGCCATGGTGAGGAGGAGGCAGCCACGGGCAGGTAAGTGCCTTTTAAATTAGTTTGGGAGGGTGGAGGGGCCGGCTAACTACGCTCCGCCACGGAGTCGTAGTTTTGCCTGAACTCCGTGTTCGCAACAGAATGCGGAGTAGGCAAAACTGCGTAAACTCCGCTGGCGGAGCGTAGTTACCCACCCGGGCTTAGGGTTGGCCTGCAATGGCTACTTGCTGCCTAGGAAAGGAGAAAAGGACTTTGCTGCTTGCTTTGTCCCCCTGCTTGAAGAAAAGATTTCCAAGGGCTTGAACTGAGCTTGCCCCCTGTTCTAGAGGTCTCAGGAACAGCAAAGACCTCACCGTGTCTGTGGGCACCGTATCTGATCGTCTCCGCAGAAGAAAAGGGTAACCGACTCTGTCATCGAGTCCGTCGCAGGATTCCGTGTCCTGAAAGCACCGCCGAGAGCAACGCCTCACTTCGCAACGCAACCCTGGTCTCACCGACTCCGTCAACGAGCCGCTGCTTGCACCGCGTCCTGTGGGCACCGCACTCCGCAACGCTTCACTACATGCTGCAAGGTTGTCACCGACTCCATCGCTGCCCGACCCGAACAACGACCGGCTCCGTCGCCGCACCGTGACCTGCCAGCACCACAGCGAGCACCATCTCACCGTTCAACGCAAGCCCTGGTCTCACCGACTCCGTCAACGAGCCGCTGCCTGCACCGAATCGTAAGGACATTGCCCACCGCAACGCTCCGTTTCACAACGCGACCGCGACGTTTGCCCCGACCGACTCGCACCGACGTGTTGGTCGCAACAAGAAAGGCACTGTGTTGAGTCTGTCGACGCTTTAGCTGGCCCGTATCGACACGGTCGGCTGGAATTGTTAGACTCTGTCGTATTCAGTATCGCGGTAGCCCCAGGAGGAGCTACCGAGTCGGAAGCTTGCAATTTAAAGGTTATTTTGCACCAGTACTATTTTTCAAGAGTATTGTATGTTGGATGTTTATCGTATTTGGTAAGGGCTTGGGTACACAGGGTCAAACCCTTAAAGCAAAACAACTGACTCGCAAAATGAGAGACGTCAACATCAATATGCTAACTTCAATCACCAAAAATAGACTACAGCCCCCCCCTAATATGACCAACCTTGACGATCTCTCTGATCATTACATTAACACGGTGTCTAACATTCTTGATTCTATGACACCGAAGCAGCTCAAAAGGATTCCCGTCAAACATTCCAAACCGTGGTTCAATGGTTCCCTAAATGATGAACGGCGCAATCTTAGACTATCTGAGAGACTCTGGAGAAAAGCGACCTCCACCACAAATCTCACTATACTCAGAAAAGTGAGAAGATCCTACAACAAACATATTCGCCTGGCTAAAACAGACCACTTCAGAACTCAATTGGATGGAGCCAAAAATAGACCCAAAAAACTCTTTGAAATCATTAAGGAACAATCTAACCAGTCTTCCAACCAGATCTCTACACCGATATCCCTGCTCCCTAGTGGTGATGATTTCACAGCTCACTTCACTGAAAAAACAAGGAAAATAGAGGTGGAGCTACTACCGGTCACCCCAATTCTGTTACCTAAGAAACTTTCCACAGGATCAGTGGAGCTGGCAGAATCCTCGACAATATCCTCGCTATTGGGCCGCTCTCCTCTTGGAACTCTTTTCTCCTCCCAGATGTCACGGAGCTCCTTCACAACATGGCATCCATTAAACCCTCCAATCATTTTGGTGATCCTTTACCCGCTAAGCTTTATAAAGATTTAAACTCAGCCATTGTCCCTCTCTGGTCCAGGATCATTCATGAATCACTCTTACAGGGAAGAATTCCGGACTGCCTAAAGGTTGGGCAAGTTACGCCCATTCCTAAGAGGCCCAATGCGGACCTTTCAGACCCAAACAACTTCTGACCTATAACCAGCAGTATCACTCTAGCTAAACTGCTTGAAAAATGTGTTCATTCGCAGCTCTGCAACCACATTGAGAAATATCAACTCCTTGACCCCCATCAGTCAGGTTTCAGATCAGGGCACAGTACTGAAACAGCACTAACGCAGATTGTTGATGACGCCTTGAGAGCCCTTGACCAAAATGTCCCTTGTCTCCTGATCCTGCTGGACCTGTCCTCAGCCTTCGATACCATCAAACATGAAAACCTGATTGATCTTCTTCAACACAGGATGGGTCTCTCGAGCCCGGTCCTAAATTGGTTTGCCTCCTTCCTGCATAACCGCACGCAACGGATCAAAATTAAACATTCCCTTGCTTCCAGTACCCCTGTCACAATTGGAGTCCCCCAAGGTTCCGCGCTCTCGCCAACTCTATTCAACTTTTTTATGGAGCCACTTTCTGTCATTCTGAACCGAGCGAACATTCAGTACCACATGTATGCGGATGACACGCAACTATATCTGAAGATCTCCTCGCAAGAGGACATAAAAACATTAAATGCTGCACTTGCACAAACCCAACAATGGTTAGCTCAGAACCATCTCCTACTAAATACTCTCAAAACGGAATTTCTTTTGATCTCCCCACCCAATCACTCGGCTCCTACCCTTGACTGGATTAAACATCTCACTGCTCTGAACTGCACCCCTCATGTTGTAGACTCTGCCAAATCCTTAGGTATCACCTTGGATAAACACTTAAACATGCAAGCGCACATCAGTGCTACTACTAGGGGTGCCAATTTCCAACTTAACACACTGAAGAAAATCAAACCTTTCCTCCCCCCGAAGACCTCAGGCCGGCGGTTCAATCCCTGATTATCTCTAGATTGGAATATGGGCTGGTGACCCTTGCTGGACTTCCCAAAGCTAGCCTGGCCCCACTCAGAGCTACCTTGAACGCATCGGCTAGACTCATAACGGGCTCGAGAAAGTATGACCACATTTCCCCCGACCGTCTGCAACTAAATTGGCTATCTATTGAAGCCAGAATCCGACTCAAGATAGCTTGCCTGACTCATAAAGCCATACACTACAACACCCCGTACTACCTGGCTAATAAGCTTGAACTATCGGGCTCCAGCCGGAACCTTAGAAGTACGTCCACCCTTCTCTTGAAACCTCCAAGATTAAAAAATAAAAGATCTTACAACCGTGCCTTCACTGGTCTTGCTCCGAGAATCTGGAACTCACTGCCATCCGAGATCAGATCTAATCCTTCCACTACATCCTTTAAAAAACTGGTCAAACGACTACTCCTGAACGAACGTTAACTACATCATCATGTGATCATGCTCTTATTTTTATTAATATCCGAATTCTTGTTGTACTACACTGATGCTTTTTATTGTATGCTTTTACGTTATTTTTATCTAGTCCTCTATGGTTTCTTAATTGCATTAACTGGTGATCTTGCTCTTGTTTTTGTTAAAAAATTAGCTGATTCGTATTGCACTTCTCTGGTGCGTTTTATTTTATGATGTTTTGCTCTTCGTGTTCTAGGGCACCATTGATACCCCCAACTCTTAACCTGAAAGACTTCCACTATGTTGTAACTTCACCTACTTGCACATTGTGTTTGTACCCTTGCTTGCGTCAACTCTGTACAGCGCTCTGATACCCCTATGGGTCTTGTTCGCGCTCTATAAAACTATTAAAATAAAATATGTGTTCACAAATACTTTACACACTGCCTCTGAGATAAGCCTGTCTGCTTGTGCCAAGCTACCAAGGGGGTGAGCAAGGGTTATTTTGGGAGTGTATCCCCCTTACCCTCACTAGAAGCAAGGGTCCCTATTTGGACAAAGGTACCTACCTCTGCCAACTAGAGACCCCCATTTCTAACACGGACCATGGGAACTTCAGGGGCCGGTTTCCCACGCCCCCTGCCCTTTCTCCTGGCAGGGACCTGGGCCACTGTTTTAGGCTACAGGTCCTTCTGATTACCCTTACTGGCTGCCATTGACCGAGTGGTCACGCATGTCCACTCTGGCAATCCAAGCATCTCCAAGTGAGACCTGAGCTCAAAATCCTTCCACAAGGACGGCTCCAGGTCGTTACCGAGCAGACAATCTACAGGCATGGTAGGGCACACTACCACCCTAAAGGGAACTGAGACCCCCCCCATTCAAAGGGACCTGCCCCACTTAACACTGGTGCTCTGAGTTGTCCACAGCAACTACTTGGTGGAATGCCCCGGGACTACTTGCTTCTCAGAGACCAGGTGACACCGGCCTGAGGTCACACTGAATCCAGTATCTCTGAGAGCCTCTACCCTTCTCCAATAGATGGTCACCCAGGCGCTGTATTTCTTAGTGTTAGCAGGCACCTGGTTTCCTGAGACCATCTCACTGTCCCCTAGTGAGATGAGGGTCATCTCTGCGGGATCCCCACCCTTCTGACGGTGTCCTGCGTGCCCCGTTCGCCAACTTTGGTCGGCGGGCAGGGCAGACCCATACACACATAAAAGGGGCGGTCTGTGAATAGGACGAGCTTCGATTTCCTTCCCAGTTGCCGCCTAGCCTCCCCGCATCTTACCTGCTGTTTTGTCGCCTTGAAGCCGCCTGGTTCCAGAGACGTCTCCGACGCGTTCTAACTACGACGGGAGGAGTCTTCTCTTCCTGGTGCGTTGATTCTTCTTCCAGGTTCTTCTCTCGCTGTCGTTTCTTCGCCGGCTGCTCCCTGTTCAGCTGCATGGGTCCCATGCAGTTGCTGTCCGGCCTGGCCCCATTAAGCTGCTATTATAGAAAGATAAAGAGAATCACTTTAAAGAATCACAGTCTTCTAAACATTTCACAGTAGGATCGTGATATTTATGTTTTTGGTCATAATACTTATCTGATCAATTGAATTCCACGCAGAGTGGTTTCTCTTTCCTCATTTTGGTTGTGCCTGCATTTTTCCTGAGCTGGAAACAACAGAGAAAATAGTATAGGTTAGTCCTAGAGTCTTTTGGATTGCCTATTTTCTAAATCTGACCCAGCACCTTTTTGTGTAGTATTTTTTTTTCCTTATTTTTATCCTGTCTAGGGAAATATGTTTTTTGTTTTTTTCCTAGTATTACAGGATATACATATATAGGAATTTTGGGTCTAGTGGATATTACGGTGGCAGTCGTTAAGGTTGGTATCATACCCTCTCTTTGTAATTATGTATCTGGTTCCACAACCCTAACGTTAATGCATAGTATTTTCTATCTTTATAGACACAAACAGTCTCAGTTGGTTTCTGCATAGTTATACCTTCCGTTGCAGTGGAAGAGGGATATCCATCAGGTACACTATTTCTAAACATGTGTCTAGTGATTTTTGACTGTTACCCCCATATCTATATGCAGGATACTCATTGTATGATTATTTTACTTAGGGAGCACATGCAATCATCCTCCTATGGACAGTGTGCCAGACGTGCCAACCGAGATCGACTCCTTCTCCCTTTCCTTGTTTTGTTTTCCTCTCTTCCCCGCATTCACCTCATTGGCTTTGACCTTGTTGGGCTGATCTGGTGGGTGAGGGAAGTTGGGATCTAGCATCGGTTCCTCCACCTCACTTCTGCGGACCCACCCGGTGAGTTCCACAGAACGCAAAGCCCACGTTTATCTTTCCGCCTGGGCAAGATGGAGGACCATCAGATTACTTTAGCTGACGTGGCCCACATGATTGGAAACCTGCAAAAGGAAACACAGGCCCTGACTTTTAGAGTGGACGTCTTACAGCACGACAATCAAACAGCACCCTCATCAGACACAGTATCAGGTGCCCATAGTAATTTCTTCTCACCTCAGCCATCTGCCTCCAGTAATGTATCACCAGTATATCATATAACAACCCCTTCTTCTATACCATTAGCTCCACCAGAACGGTTTCTGGGAGATTCAGCCAAGTTTGCCAACTTTATCAACCAATGCCAGTTGCATTTTATGTGCAAGGCGTCTTGTTTCCCCACAGAGCAATCCAAGGTAGCATTTCTTTTATCTTATCTGGGGGAACAGCTACTACATGGTCTTTCCCTTTAGTTGATTGCAATGACCACTTGTTGTACGACTACGTCGCCTTCAGAGAGGAGTTGCGCCGATTGCTTGATAGACACTCATTCATGCAAATAGTAGACACAGAACTGTTGAACCTAAAACAGGGGTCGAAAGATCTCATGACATATATTTCCAGTTTTAACAGGTTGATAGCAGAGGCGGGATGGCCTGAGCCCAAACGTAGTGCTCTATTTTACAAAGGGTTAAAAGATGAGCTAAAAAGTGTCTTGGCCCAAGTAGTGGATCCCCCTGACTCTTGCAATGCACTAATAGATCTTGTGGTCAAATTAGATCACAGACTACATGAGCAAAAAAGGACGGTCTGAGACCAGGTTTCTTACATTTAAAGAAAGGAAGCCAGACACTGACAAAAACATTGACGGCCCTGAGCCTATGCAGATAGGTAGTATCAAAGGACCCTTGAGTGAGGAAGAAAGACAAAGACGTAGAGACAAAAAACTATGTTTGTATTGTGGGAGAGCAGGACATTTTTTATGAGACTGTCCTGTTAAACCAAGAAAACGCCACTAGTCAGGAAACTAGCAAACCCGAGAACTGCGGAGACAGGTTGCTCGGGTAGGTCAGGGTTAATAGTCTCCCAACTTCTGATTCAGAATCATGCCCTTTCCCTTCTGCTCAATTTCTTTATAAAAGCACAACTGACCTGGGGAAATAAATCTGTAGAAGTCCAAATCATGTTAGACTCTGGAGCAACAGGGAATTTTAAAGATACTACATGGGTTGAACAAATGGCCATTCCAGTCGAAAACAAAAAGGTAACAGAGAAAGTAAAAACTATCGATGGGAGTATCATAAAGTCAGGACCTGTCACGCATAATACTGCAGATTTAGGACTTTGTATCCACGAGTGCCACCATGAAACAGTTCAGTTTGACTTGATTTCTTCTCCTCAGTTCCAGGCGATTTTTAGGACGTCCTTGGTTGAGGAATCATAACCCAGTTATAAATTGGAGAGATCAGGATCTGGTTTTCTCTTCTGATTTGGGTATGTTACACTGCATGAAGAACATTACACCCACACAGGACATAGCCATGGCCACTGATGCCAACTTACCTGAATTGCCTGCCTGTTATCATCCTCTCAAAGAGTTGTTTGATAAAGAAAAGGCAACTGTTTTACAGCCTCATCAGCCATACGACTGTCGCATTGATCTGATTCCGGGAGCTAAGATTCCTTGCAGTCGAATATATGCATTGACTGAGAAGGAAAATATTTACTTAAGAGAATACTTGGATGATATGTTGAAAAAGGGGTTTATTCGGCCTTCTAGATCTGCTGCTTCTTCCCCTCTTTTTTTATTCCCAAACGAGAAGGAGGTCTTTGGTGTTGCCTAGACTATAGATCCCTAAACAATGTGACAATAAAGAACAGATACCCTTTGCCTCTTATACAGCCCTTACTTGATCAGGTAAAAGATGCCACTGTATTTACGAAACCAGACTTGAGAGGGTCATACCCCTTAGTCAGGGTAAGGAGGGAGATGAATGGAAAACGGCTTTTTGTACCAAATTTGGGCTCTATGAGTATTTGGACATGCCCTATGGAATTTGTAATGCCCCTGCTGCTTTCCAATTTTTTA
>CAWUFW010022389.1:0-96925 GCA_963921515.1 Calotriton arnoldi | reverse complement strand
CCACTACTACCACCCTTAGCCAGGGGGCAGGATGCCTACCACTACTACCACCCTCACCCACGGGGGCAGGATGCCTACCACTACTACCACCCTCACCCAGGGGGGCAGGATGCCCACCACTACTACCACCCTTAGCCAGGGGGCAGGATTTCTACCACTACTACCACCCTCACCCACGGGGGGCAGGATGCCTACCACTACTACCACCCTCACCCAGGGGGGCAGGATGCCTACCACTACTACCACCCTCACCCACGGGGGCAGGATGCCATACCACTACTACCACCCTTAGCCAGGGGGCAGGATGCCTACCACTACTACCACCCTCACCCACGGGGGCAGGATGCCTACCACTACTACCACCCTTAGCCAGGGTGGCAGGATGCCTACCACTACTACCACCCTTAGCCAGGGGGCAGGATGCCTACCACTACTACCACCCTTAGCCAGGGGGCAGGATGCCTACCACTACTACCACCCTCACCCAGGGGGCAGGATGCCCACCACTACTACCACCCTTAGCCAGGGGGCAGGAAGCCTACCACTACTACCACCCTTAGCCAGGGGGCTGGATGCCTACCACTACTACCACCCTTAGCCAGGGGGCAGGATGCCTACCACTACTACCACCCTCACCCACGGGGGCAGGATGCCTACCACTACTACCACCCTCACCCAGGGGGGCAGGATGCCTACCACTACTACCACCCTCACCCACGGGGGCAGGATGCCTACCACTACTACCACCCTTAGCCAGGGGGGCAGGATGCCTACCACTACTACCACCCTCACCCACGGGGGCAGGATGCCTACCACTACTACCACCCTTAGCCAGGGGGCAGGATGCCTACCACTACTACCACCCTCACCCACGGGGGGCAGGATGCCTACCACTACTACCACCCTCACCCAGGGGGGCAGGATGCCCACCACTACTACCACCCTTAGCCAGGGGGCAGGATGCCTACCACTACTACCACCCTCACCCACGGGGGCAGGATGCCTACCACTACTACCACCCTCACCCAGGGGGGGCAGGATGCCTACCACTACTACCACCCTCACCCACGGGGGCAGGATGCCTACCACTACTACCACCCTTAGCCAGGGGGCTGGATGCCTACCACTACTACCACCCCCACTCATAGGATGGACAATGCATGACACAACAAGCACACCACAACCTAGGGAATGCAAGATTAAGACATCCCCCACCACCATGACAAGCGTGTGAGCAGGCTGTGTCAAATGCCTACAACACCGAACATGACTTTGAACATACAATGTGACCCCCTAGCACATGTGCCACACATATATGTGTGTGGCACCCACAATGCAAGCAGCCCATGACCATTGTGGCAATGGGGCCTAAACCCCCATCATCACAGTGACCAAAAGGCAAGTGTGGGGTCCATAGCTGAAGCACATTTTGACCATTGTGGCAATGGGGTCTAAACCCCCATCATCACAGTGACCAAAAGGCAAGTGTGGGGTCCATAGCTGAAGCACATTTTGACCATTGTGGCAATGGGGTCTAAACCCCCATCATCACAGTGACCAAAAGGCAAGTGTGGGGTCCATAGCTGAAGCACATTTTGACCATTGTGGCAATGGGGTCTAAACCCCCATCATCACAGTGACCAAAAGGCAAGTGTGGGGTCCATAGCTGAAGCACATTTTGACCATTGTGGCAATGGGGTCTAAACCCCCATCATCACAGTGACCAAAAGGTAAGTGTGGGGTCCATAGCTGAAGCACATTTTGACCATTGTGGCAATGGGGTCTACACCCTCATCATCACAGTGACCAAAAGGTAATTGTTGACAAAGAAAGAGCTGCAACTGCCAAACTGCATGGATCATTCCTGGTCACAGAACCAAAAACTCATCTGTGGCAAAGTAGTGTATGTGTCCCATTGCAACATAAATTGGGGGAGCCAAATACTGCAGTGCAAATGAAACATTCCTTTGGCCATGTGCAGACAAACAACACCCATGGGGGCTGAGACCGTCAACAGTCATCAATGACACAATGACAGAAGTGACCATCAGAATGCAGAACCACATATTTGCACCAATGGGCACACAAATGCAGATACCCTGTGGAGACAGCAGATGTGAGGTGAACAGATACCATACCATGGCAGCAATGGGACACACAAACCATGATCACTGTGCTGACCGATGACCTAGGAGTCCCAGGGACAGCAGGGGAAACACACCAAACAACATACAGCCAATGGCACACCCAAGATATGCCAATGCAGTGGTGCAGATGCACAAACACAAACAGGCAGACCAACACTGTCATCATACACAGCAGGTGAGGGGTGGGGGTGCCAGTGTCCCCAGGCAACAACACAACACATGAGGAGAGCTGAATACCAATCATACAGATGTGCATACACTGCCACACTAAGGTAACTCATGGATCCAAATCCCCTATGTGGGCAAGCAGGCATTGACAGGTGAGAGGGAGCACAAAACACACATGTCACACAGGCACGTAGGAACAACAACTGACACAGCAAGTCACAGACACACCACAGCACCACCCCCAGGGCCCCCACAATGTGGTGACCCTGGGCTGAATAAAAATACCACTGTGATGACAAAGCTAAATGTCGTTCACACTGTGAACCACAGTCAGGTGTCCTGAGCAACTAACTACCATCACACCTACACAAGCACAAATCAATCAGCATGGCCAGTAAGCCAAGGCCAACATGGAGGCAGGGGACTAGCCGGGCAACAACTCTCATCTGCACACACTCAAGACCACACCCCTCGACCTCCAACAATGTGCAGCAGTGAAGTACACATGCACTGGTGACATTGCACATGCACCCATGACTATTCCAGGGTGGTGGGTGGGAACCAAGGTGTAGAAACACATCACACATGGACACTCAACAAGACTCCTGAATGTCTGACACACTGCACACTACGCTGTACATGGACATGACGGCAATACCACACCGACCAATGGGATCCCAGCCACAGTCACACACCAATGAAGAAGCCAAGGTCACCCACAAAGAACACACATAGACAACAACCAACATTGCAGCCCGGACCCTAAGGAGTGCCAGCAGTCACACACACAACGTGTCACAATCA
This sequence comes from Calotriton arnoldi, assembly GCA_963921515.1. Taxonomy (NCBI): domain Eukaryota; kingdom Metazoa; phylum Chordata; class Amphibia; order Caudata; family Salamandridae; genus Calotriton; species Calotriton arnoldi. Next base: position 93,806 of record CAWUFW010022389.1, on the reverse strand, counting down.
CTGAAAGATAACACAAACTGGAAATCACATGACAGGGGCAAACAACAAGTGCCAAAGGGAAACCTGACTGTGACCCATCTGCGTCAGCACACAAACTCTGCCCTGACAGCAAACACACCTATGGGTGACACCCTGATGACCAGTAATGTGCCATGCACCCACATCACAGAGAACACAGGGAGAAGACTTTGGGGGAACATAGCTCAAGTCAGCAAGCATCACAAACAGGTACAACACTAGGGATCACAGCATGCGCAGATGAATGAAAGTGAACACACAGACATGCACATACAACACACACCTTGGGCGCAGGCAATGTCACACGTGTACACACTGCCATGAGGGGACTCCACTCCTGTGTGAGGAAAGCTGTGCCATATGTTGCCTCAGTAGGGCCCCATCATGTCAGCTGAGCACTTGGTCACACAATCAACAATTAGCACCAAATGAGGGCTCCCATCACATCAGCCTGGTCATGGATGTGCCAACGGAATCATCAGCACAGATCCAACACACTTGTATAGCAATGTTGCACTGACTACACGGATGAGTCCCTCCCCATTGATGCCCAAACCTGCATGTCCACTGGAGATGGCAACACGGTCAGGGAAGTAGACAAATGCAACGATGGCAGGCACAACAGATGTGCAGGGGTGGAAGCCACAGATATGAAATTGCCAATGTAAGTAGGAAACCCATTGCCAAATACTGAACACATGACACCCTCAGATGCTGCTATTGATGACATGGATACACCACATGATAGGACACATTCCCCCTGGACCACATGGGTTCCTGCACAGTAACACTTCATAATCATGAGACCAGATATCACCATCACTGCAGCAAGGGCATGGTTAGCTGCACCAACAACATGTACATCTGAAGCATGAGCACTAGAGAAAAGAAAGTTGCTTTATTCAGCATATGTGTTGTTTGATAACGACGTCCAGAAGAAATTAGAGCAAAGGCCAATGGCCAGTCCATTGTCAAAGTTCAAACAGGGTGACACTGGCAGATGTCACCCTACGCATGCCTGCACAATACCAGGGACAATCCACTAGGAGGGGCAACCGGGGGGCAGGCCAGGCACCGCAGGGACAGGATCAGGGCTCACCAGGGGGAGTCAGGGAAGGGGTGGTGGGTGCTGGAGAGCCACTGACAACTGCAGTGGAGGTGTCTGACATGGTGTGTGCCGGCACAACTGGGGGGCATGACACAGATGTCGTGGGTGCCGGCACAACTGCAGTGGACCCTGCAGATGGGGTGGACAGGTCCGCCACTGCAGTGCCCAAGTCAGACAGGGCGGTAGTGGACTCCACTGCAGTGCCTACCTCCAGGGGAGGAGAATGGGGAACAGGCAAGGTGGGTTGGACAGAGGGGAGGACACCCTCACCACATCAGTGGCACAGACAAGCGCAGCGGGGGGTGGTGCTGGGAGAGCAAGTGGCAGGGGAGAAGGCCGGAGCATCTTGGGGATGGTATATCTGTGGGTGGGGGAACCTGGGGCAGGGTGTGGTGGGGGCACCTGTGCAGTGGGGGCCTGAGGGATGGAGGACGGAGACCTTGTGCCTGAGCTGCAGGGCGGTGGCGGGGTCTTGCTCTTAGCACTCCGGGGGGACTTGCGGGTGGGGGCCTCAGTCCGTCTGCGCCTGGGGGAGGGTGTCCGGGGGCGAGGGGCACTCTGCTCCGTGTGGGTGGGCTTCCTCTTCCCCCGGGATGCTGGAGCAGCTTCATCGGTGGGGAAGAGGCCGAGGTCACAGAGGAAGAGCTGCTGTGACTTTGGGGTTGCAGGTGAGGCAAGGGAGGGTGCTTTGGAGGGAGAGGGAACTGAGGACTGCGCAGTGCATGTGGATGCGTGTGTGTGTTCCAGGGCCCCATCCCCTGTGAGTCTGGCTTCAGTCCCCTGAATGTGCGTGCGTGTGCATTTTGTCATTGGCGTGTGTGTCAGTGTGCTGGATGTGTGTGTGCTGGTGTGTGCCTGTGCCAGTGTGTGTGTGCCTGGGATGGGTAAGGTGCTGGGGAGTGTGGATGGAGCAGAGGCAGGAGGGGTGAGGGACCGTTTGAGGAGGGACACTGCTGCCGTCAGGGAGGAGTCCATGGACCTATTGCCCCTCTGTAGGTCAGACATGCCCGATGAGATGCCCTCCATGAACGACACCAGCTGAGTCAACAGCGCGATGTGCGCATGGAGGACACTCAGCATGGCTGTCTGCCCTACATGGAGCTGGCGAAGGAGGTACACAGACTCCTCACTCAGGGCAGCAGGGGACACAGGGGCAGGGGGTGCGGTGCCTGGCCCAAAGGAGACACGCTCCCGGACATGGGAGCCTCCACGGACCTGGGGAATGGGAGCCGATGGGAGGGCGGTGGTGGTGCTGGTGGTGGCGGGGACAGCAACACTAGCTGGGGTGTGGTGGCTGCTGACACCCGCCTCCACAAGGGAGTCATCCTCCGAGTTGCTCTGGTCCTCAGCTGAGGTGGATGGTGCTGAGGACTCCTCAGTGTGGCTCCCCTCGCCCTCCGTGCCACTGGGTCCCTCCGACCACTCCTCGGCTGCTGACCCAGTCTGGCTCTCCGGCTCCTCCTGGTCCGTGGAGCTGTCCCCTTCCGTGGCCGTGGATGTATCTGCAAACAATGGGGAAACAGACAGACATCAGTCACCTGCACATAACGCACACACCACTGTGAGCACAGCACATCACAGAGCAAGCCCTGGCATCATTAGTTGTACATTGCTAAAAGTGCACTAATTGAACAGGAGAAGTCAATTGTCAGTCTGATGCCAAGCATGGCACTCACATCCCACATGGCCTTGCACCCATCTGTCTGGTGTCTGTTGGATTGCAACACCCCAGTGTTGACACATGCACCAAGTACACAGTAGTTGGACAGTGCAGAGGACACGGTGTGGACACATCACAGCTCTTGCCACTGAGTCAGTACAGGTTTACGGATGTAAGGGATGCCCAGAGTCAAATAGGAAATGCATGTGATGCATACCAGCGACAGACACCATGATGCACCCATGTCCTGATAGCCAGCGCCACTATGGTGTGCATGTAGCACATGTCACTCCCCTGCAGGATCACCAATCAGTAGACACATGCCATGGCGGAGGCATGACTGCAAAGTCATACATCACTGTCTCAGTGATGTATGACTTTGCAGCCAGACTAACAACACTCTGCACTGTGTCACAATAGTAGGTCATGGGGAATGCAAGTCCTGGAGCTGCACAAGTGCACATGTACATCCCCCCACAACACATCCTCTTAACCCTCATCTGTCCAGGTCATACCTATTGGACATATGGGAGACCTGTGACACTACCCTCTGAACCTGAGCCCCTCACACTCTGCTGTGCATGGGGAACAGCTGCCTGAACTTCACATTTACATGCCCCAGTCTGCATGGGCAGCTGATCAGACACCTATGTGTCACACAAGTATCGTCTCCTATGGTCACATCTCCAGTGGCATGCTGAGCCCCTACCAAGAAACTCCACAGCAGTCCTGGCGACTAATCCACAGCACACTGACACAGAGGCAGACACCTGAGGGGTCAAATCACTGTGCACAATGTGTCCTCTGATACACGGGAGTGGGAGTACAGAGTGTATTGTATGGCCTGGAGTAGGCATGACTGTCCAGCCCCACATGAATGAGGGATGAGCCCTGGACTGTAGGCAGCTGGCTAAGTATGTGTGACACACGTCATATACATACTCCTGGGGCCCAAACATTGTTCCCACCCGCAGCATGGGTGTGTGCCAGGTACCCCAGCCACATGTGGTGGATCAGCTCAGCAATTGGACCACAGATCAAAGTAACACGCTGAATACATGTCAGAATACAGGCATTGTGTAAGCAATGGACCCACCCATGATGCCCACCACAGAGTCAGGGAAACAGATGCTGTCTCCCACCTTGAGTCAAGCAAACTGCAAGGACACAGTCCTAAGTGACAGAATTCCCTGCATGTAAGGGCCACACCTGGGTATCAGATGAGGAGTGGGCAGTGCACAATAGAGGGACATGGCTCCTGGACAACATGACTGCTGTACTGTGGCAGTTCAACCTGGCCCGAGGAGGGCACATAGCATGTTAGACAGAGTACACAGTGCAGTCTTTGACTCACCCCCTCCTTGCTGCTCTCTGGCCTTCAGCTGCCCATCCAGGTCTGGAAAGACCACCGCCAGGATCCTGAGCATGTGGGGGGTCAGGGTCCGTGTTCCGCCCCTCCTGCGAGGAGGCGACAGCTTCAGCTGGACCCGTGCAATCCTCCGGGTCCAGCCCCGAAGGTCCTGCCACCTCTTTTGGCAGTTGCGGATCCGGCGCTTGTAGACCCCCACGGACCGGACAGCCCGGACGATGTCCTTCCAGATCTCATGCTTCCGATGGGCAGAAGCCTGTCAGGATGACAAAGTGATAAGGCCATTACTACACATGCAACATATCCGTGCATGACACAGTTGCATATACATGTCGCAATCACAGGGGCACATGGTGTACCCAGGCAGTGCACGGCTGCCCATGGACAGTTTTCCAGAAGTCACTACATGGTATCATTGCATGGGGAGTAAAACCCTGTTCAGAAGCACTGTCACTGCACCATACCTGTCCAGTGCAAGTCACTACACACTATGGGGGGTGACAACTACTCAGTGAGCCTGCTAGCCAGTGGTGTGCTGACTCTCAGCCTTGCTAGTCAGACAAAATGCACATTCAGAAAGGCAGTGCACAGAACACTCACCTGCTCCCCTGGTGTCCCATACAGCTTGCTGTACTGTGGAAGTAGGCTGTCCAGCAGGGCCTGGTTCTCTTCAAGGCTGAAGGCTGGGGCTCTCTCCACAGTACGTGCCATTGCAGGGTCCAGAGGGGCAGAGACAGCAGCAGTGCAGTGGCAGATGTCGTCCTGGAGCATGTAGTGCAGGCAAGTGGGCTCTCAGGGGAACATGCAGCAATATATATGTGCTGGAGAGGCAGATACTGTCCCTTGTGTCCAAAGTGATAGGTCCAAGTCGTTTGCATCTTCTGAATCTGGCCAATCCATGGAATAGCAGCACCAAAACACGCCCACAGCATCCTTCAAAATTTCAACTTCATGACATACATGATTTTGCAACATTGTTGTGGGTGACCAACTGATTTTCCAGCAACCGACTCGTTCGAATATTCGAAAACGCGTCCGTTGCCAGGCAAGCCCATTGTCAATGGGTGCGCACCGATCGGTCCATTGAGGTACAACGCGCACAGGGGTACAACGCGTACCCGCACACATTGAAAGCAATGGGCCGGCCGGAGGCACCGATCGGTCCATTGCAGTACAACGCGCACAGGGGTACAACGCGTACCTGCACACATTGAAAGCAATGGGCCGGCCGGAGGCACCGATCGGTCCATTGCAGTACAACGCGCACAGGGGTACAACGCGTACCCGCACACATTGAATGCAATGGGCCGGCCGGAGGCACCGGTCGGTCCATTGCAGTACAACGCGCACAGGGGTACAACGCGTACCCGCACACATTGAAAGCAATGGGCCGGCCGGAGGCACCGATCGGTCCATTGCAGTACAACGCGCACAGGGGTACAACGCGTACCCGCACACATTGAAAGCAATGGGCCGGCCGGAGACACCGATCGGTCCATTGCTGTTCAACGCATCACTGTACATGTGACTGGCATATGTCAGCATGCCTGTCTCAGATGGACATATGCCAGCCACAGATAGCTCCCAGGGAGTGAGGGGCACACCTACATCACGACAGCCTGTCCAAACCTTATCATAAGGCATGTAAGGCTGCATTTCCTATTGTGTGTATGTTGGTGTACATGTTGTCCTGTGGGTGTCACCTGTGGGCAGCCACCCCCAGGCTGTGCACGTGTTAATGGGGACAGGATCCTGGGTGTTACGTGTACGTGACCACTGTGATGTGCAACTGTTCATATCTGTGCATGTGCCATGGTCACATTTCACAGTGGTGTTTGTGTATGTCATGTCACATACCCCGTGAGTCCCATGTGGGACGGTATGTTTGAGCCAGGGTGTCCCAGTGGCACAATAGTGATGGCCCTCCACAGTCTTTGTGCATGTAGTGTTTACAATGTCTCTGATTTCATGTGCACAATGGGAGACAGTCTCCACATCCACGTTGTGTGTGCATGGACTCTGATGTTGTGCGTGTGTGTCACAGACGTCCATGGCTCTCCTGCCATGGCAAGTGTGGCCACTACCTGTGGGGGTCATGTTTGTTTTGTTGTGGTGTACACATGATACTCCAGGTGATGCCAGTGTCCATGTGGCATTACAGGGTCCCTGGGAATGTGCCTGTCGTTGAGCTGTGGTGCCTGGGGCACATCTGTCCTCACATGTCACTGGGGGGTGACTGTGACACAGCATCATGATATCCAATGGGCCAACCTGGGACAAATTGATGCCACCTGTAGGACCGTGTTGACAGATGTTGGCCATGTATGTACCATACATGTCGTTCCGGTACTGCACACTTCATGTAGTTGTGCCTCATGATGATGTATGTTGGGATCTTGAGTGTGTTCAATGCCGCATATGTGGGGTGACTGACGATCTTGCTTACTTCTCCTCTGCACTGCAGGAGCTCCTGCTGTCCATCGGCCATTCCCAGACCTGGCAACGATGGTGGAACGGGACAGCATCCGACGGTACCGCTTCACCAGGCAGCTGATTGAGGATTTGGCAGTGCAGTTGTCCCCACATTTGCAGCCTGGCCGGCCGTATCCTACAGCGCTGACCCCCAAGGTGAAGGTGATGGCAGCCCTACACTTCTTTGCCACCGGTACCTTCCAACATACTGTGGCGCCTGCTGGTGGGATGTCACAGACCATGTTCAGCCGTGTGCTCCGCGATTTCTTGGCGTCAATGTTGCTCTTCCTGAACCGGTACATCTATTTCCCTAGACTGCGACGACTCACTGACGTGAAGAGTGACTTTTATGCCCTGGGGAGGATGCCGCATGTCATTGGCTCCATTGATGGGACACATGTGGCTTTGGTACCACCACAGGCCCAGGAGCAGGCCTACAGGAACCGCAAGCACTACCACTCGGTCAATGCACTGGTGGTGTGTCTTGCAGACATGACCATCACACACGTGTGTGCCCGTTTCCCTGGTTCAGCACACGATGCCTTTGTGATGAGGAGTAGTCGCATCCCCAGGTTGATGGCACAGATGCAGAACCAGCGTGCCTGGCTTGTCGGTGTGTACTGACTTTGTGCCATTGTGTGTGATCTGATCTGTAGTATTCCGCCCACTTTTCCAAGTCAGCTGATGTGCACTTGTCTGTCCGTAGGTGACTCGGGATACCCCAACATGCCGTGGTTGCTGACACCCCTCAGGAACCCTGTGACACCTGCCCAGATGCGCTACAATGAGGCACATGGTCGGACCAGGAGAGTGATTGAGCGGACCTTTGGTCTCCTGAAGAGCCGCTTCCGCTGCCTGGACAAGACCGGAGGGTCCCTCCCATATGCCCCTGCGAAAGTGTGCAAGATTATCATCGTCTGCTGCATGCTCCACAACCTGGCAGTGCGGAAGGAGTTGCCTCTCATCCAGGATGACGATGACCAACATCCGCCACCTGTGGAGGATCCTGGCCTGGACCACGATGCCAGTGACGATGATGATGATGATGGTGATGGTGATGTCCGCACACAGCTCATCACCAACTTCTTTAGCTGAATGTGAGTATCCTGAGGTGTCATGTGAATGATGTGAGTTGGCATGATGTGTGGGTGGTGCTCTGGTGCTGTTGGAGTGTGTCCATGGGCTACTTGACAGGATGTGTGTTGCGATGTGTGGTGACAGGTGGGCTGTACTCCCCAACAGTGTTGACATGCTAACTTGGTTCTGGGTGGGTATCTTGTAACATGTATTGTGCATGAGTTTTGCTGTTCTGTCCTGTACTGCATTGCTTTTGACTGTGTGTCATTTCTGTCCTTCACAGGGTACTTTCAGATTCGTTTGGTCAACTGTGTCCACCGACGACGTGATTGCACATCCAGGCTGGTAGCTGTTGTGTCCCTACAGGTGATGTGCGCCACACCCATGGACTTCCTTCTGTCTACAGTTGTTGACTGTGTGCCCGCTACCAGGTGGGGTTACCTTGCATCTGTAGTGGTTACGGCATGTTGCTACTGTGTAATAAACCTGTGCTTCACTTAGTGATGTGCGTTGTCTGTGGTCACACATTTGACTGCCATTTGCTTACTGCACCTGTGGGCTACTGGACTACAACTGGGAATGGGTGTGGTGTCTGTGCATTGCACCGTCTTCCCTGGCAACATCAGTGTAGGCAATGAGTCAGATGGCCTAGGTGTGTATGTGTTGTGTAGCCCTGGTGGTGTGTCTCCCTCATATGTGTCACGTTGCCTGTACTCACATGCCTGTGTTGTCCTTGCTGTTGCAGTTCGCATACACAGTGTAATTTTGCTGTTCATCATCCCCATAACAGCACCCACGTTGGAATCACGACAGAGGCAAGTATGGTGTATTATTGTGTTTATTGTGATACATCTGTGATAATAGTGCATAGGATGGATTGTGCTGTACATGAATCTTGCAATCCCAAGTTCCTATATGAATAGAAAGTCCAGGTAGACAGGATCCCCAGTATCGGGGCCACAGTTGTCTGACACATTGTTCCAACTTGTACTCCCCATGCAATGTGTGGGAGTAGTGTTGCCATCAACAGGGTGAACAGTCTGTGCACAAAGGCGAAAATCCAGAACAGGTTCAGGCTTCCTGGGAGTTGCGCTTGGCCATCAGCCTCTCACTTTCCCCTCCTCGGACGACCCCTCTTCTTGGGGGGGGGCCCTCAAGTGCAGGCTGCTGCGGTGCAGGGGACTCTCCGCCAGAGTCCTCCTCCCTCCCTGTGGCAGTTGCAGTTTGTTCGGTACCAGATGTTGTTGGCACACAGGGAGGTGTGGACTGGTTGCTGTTCATCTGGCGGAGGCATTGTAAAATGTCCCTGTGCACCGCCGTCATCTCATGTAGTACATCCCACTTGGACTCCACGCGGGACATGTGGGAGTCCACACGTGACATGTGTGACTCCACGTGGGACATGTGGGAGTCCAAGCGGGCATGATGGGTAGCCTGCTGCTGTTTGATGTCTCTGAGGAGCCCCACTACCTGGCTGAGCTCTCCGGTGCTGGACTGGTACGCATCAGCTATGCGTACCAGTTGTGGGTCTTCATGCACACCAGCAACGTCTGCAAGCAGCGACCTCTGTCTCCCACCCCTCCCACCACCCCTGCTGACATGTGCAGTGTGTGCAGTTGCACGCACAGATAACCCTGGTCCACCTTGGGGGTTGGTGGTGGTGGTGGTGTCCATGGCCCCAGGTTGGTCCAGGGTCACTGCGCTGGTGTTGTTCCTTATTCTGTCCATGTCGGCAGGGATGGTATTCGTGGTGACAGTCGTTGGAGGGGTGGGTGCAGGGGGTGCAGCTGGTGGACCTGCTGGTGCTGCAGCTGGTGGTCCTGCTGGTGCAGCATGTTGACTTGCACCGGATGTGCCAGGTTGTTCTTCATCGTCCGAGGAGGACAGAGGCTGTACGACGCCAGTGAGCTCGGCATCCTCTTGAGCCTGGGACTGGGACTCCTCAGCGTCTGCTGCTGTGTCCCTATCATCACCTGTTTTTGGGAGACACAAACAATGTATGTCATGTTTCTGCAGGCATCAGTGGTTGACACACCTGACAGTTGTGACTGTGCCTCGGGGTGCGGGCCTGTACATTGTATTGTCCTAAGTCGTCACAGTCAGGGGTTGATATTGGTGTGGCACATTGTCCTGCATTATTTGGGCATTTCTATGTATTCTCTGGGGTGTGAACATGGTCTGCATTGATTGTGTTTGGTTGACAGCCAGACCTCCTTCCCACCCACCCACCCACCCAGTCAGTTATCCCACCATGGAACGTGCTTGCATTGCAGGGAGTGGAAGTTGTCTCTCAGGATGTCAGTCAGTGGTGTCCTGCTGTTTGTTGGTGCACAGTTGGCAGCAGGGCCTTGTGCTCCCCACAGCAGTAGCCAGTGTCAGCCATCTTGTGAGTCCTTCTCCACTCCCTGTGATGTGAGCATGGTTCAGGGTGGTGTTGATGGGCCAGTTGTGAGGCTGAGCAATGTCTGTGACTACGACTCCCATCATGCTATTGCCTCCACCCCCTTCCCAGCATGCCCATGCTTCCTTCCTTTGACTCTGCTTCCCTGTGGGGTGGGCTGGCTGTGCTGACAGGATGGCTGGGAGTGTTGTCCTGGCAGTTGTTTGGCTAAGAGTCCCAAGAGTGTCCCTGTGCTTCACACAACATAACCCAGGGTGGTGGTGCTTTGTGGGATCTTGTGTTAGGATGGAGGGCATTGCATTCTACCAGGTGGGTACTGTGGAGTTTGTGTGGGGGGGGGGGTGAGGAGAGGTGCTTGTGACTATGGTCAGTGCTGCAAGTCCCCCTTCCCACCCAGCTAGCCGGATATCCCACCATGGAACGTGCTTGCATTGCAGGGAGTGTAAGTTGTCTCTCAGGATGTCAGTCAGTGGTGTCCTGCTGTTTGTTGGTGCACAGTTGGCAGCAGGGCCTTGTGCTCCCCACAGCAGTAGCCAGTGTCAGCCATCTTGTGAGTCCTTCTCCACTCCCTGTGATGTGAGCATGGTTCAGGGTGGTGTTGATGGGCCAGTTGTGAGGCTGAGCAATGTCTGTGACTACGACTCCCATCATGCTATTGCCTCCACCCCCTTCCCAGCATGCCCATGCTTCCTTCCTTTTGACTCTGCTTCCCTGTGGGGTGGGCTGGCTGTGCTGACAGGATGGCTGGGAGTGTTGTCCTGGCAGTTGTTTGGCTAAGAGTCCCAAGAGTGTCCCTGTGCTTCACACAACATAACCCAGGGTGGTGGTGCTTTGTGGGATCTTGTGTTAGGATGGAGGGCATTGCATTCTACCAGGTGGGTACTGTGGAGTTTGTGTGGGGGGGGGTGAGGAGAGGTGCTTGTGACTATGGTCAGTGCTGCAAGTCCCCCTTCCCACCCAGCTAGCCGGATATCCCACCATGGAACGTGCTTGCATTGCAGGGAGTGTAAGTTGTCTCTCAGGATGTCAGTCAGTGGTGTCCTGCTGTTTGTTGGTGCACAGTTGGCAGCAGGGCCTTGTGCTCCCCACAGCAGTAGCCAGTGTCAGCCATCTTGTGAGTCCTTCTCCACTCCCTGTGATGTGAGCATGGTTCAGGGTGGTGTTGATGGGCCAGTTGTGAGGCTGAGCAATGTCTGTGACTACGACTCCCATCATGCTATTGCCTCCACCCCCTTCCCAGCATGCCCATGCTTCCTTCCTTTTGACTCTGCTTCCCTGTGGGGTGGGCTGGCTGTGCTGACAGGATGGCTGGGAGTGTTGTCCTGGCAGTTGTTTGGCTAAGAGTCCCAAGAGTGTCCCTGTGCTTCACACAACATAACCCAGGGTGGTGGTGCTTTGTGGGATCTTGTGTTAGGATGGAGGGCATTGCATTCTACCAGGTGGGTACTGTGGAGTTTGTGTTGGGGGGGGTGTGAGGGGAGGTGCTGGTGACTATGGTCAGTGCTGCAAGTCCCCCTTCCCACCCAGCCAGCCAGATATCCCACCATGGAACGTGCTTGCATTGCAGGGAGTGTAAGTTGTCTCTCAGGATGTCAGTCAGTGGTGTCCTGCTGTTTGTTGGTGCACAGTTGCCAGCAGGGCCTTGTGCTCCTCACAGCAGTAGCCAGTGTCAGCCATCTTGTGAGTCCTTCTCCACTCCCTGTGATGTGCGCATGGTTCATGGTGGTGTTGATGGGACAGTTGTGGGGGGGCAATATGTGTGACTGCGACTCCCATGATGCTATTGGATACACTGACTTGGCCAGCATACACAGAATTCCTTCCTTTGAGTGGTCTTCACTGTGTGTTGGTGTTGTTGTGGTGGCTACATGTGTGGATGTGTGTGTTAGTTCTATTTGTGCCACTGCCTAGCTGTAGTTGTGGTTGTGTTTGTACATGTGTTGGCACAGTTGGATGTGACTTTTTTGATGGCATGTGTTGTGTTTATCTGACTGACATACACATTTTGGGATGATTCTGTTCTAGTTGCTGTGTAATTGCTATGAGTGCATGGTTTGACTCTCCCCTTGACAGTGATGTGTGTGTTTTGTGGCAGTTTATTGTGTACATTTGTTGTGTACTCACCAGGCTCTGGGATGTTCTCTAGTCCATATACGCTCACTGGCGGAAGGATGGCCCGCACCTTCTCCTCCCAGGGCCTGAGGTATATTGGCTTGGCAGGAGGGCCACTGCCGGTGTGTTGGCTGTTGATGTAGTCTTGCTTCAGCAGGTCCCGTACCCTCCTGCGCACGTCATACCACCTGTTCTGGATGTCCGTCTTTGTGCGCCGACATGGTGATTGGGCGTTCACCCTGTTGATGATCCTCTCCCACATCTTGGTTTTCTGCGACATGGGGGTCTGTTGGACCAGAGTGCCAAACAGCTGTGGCTCCACCCTGAGGATCTCGTCTACCATGACTTCCAATTCACTATCTAGGAACTTGGGATTCTTCTTGGGGGGCATGGTGATGGGTGGTGATGGTGGGTGATGTGTGTGTTGGTGTGCAGGTGAGGGTGTGTGGGTGTGTGTTGTGCTGGGTGTATGTGAGGTAGGTATTTGTTGGTGTGCTGCTGGTGTGTGGCTTGTGTGAGGGATGAGCTGTGGGTGTGTGGTTGCTTTCTCTTGGGTGCTGGCAGTGGAATGGCATTTGCAAAGGCTCATGGTAGTGATTTGTGTCCTTTATATAGGTGGAGTTGTGGGTGTGTCTTTGTTCTCTGTCCCCACACCCCCAGTATTTATTGGCTTGGTAATTGCTTGTTTGGCCTTTTTTTGGTTGATTTTTCCTTTGTGCTGTTTGTGTATGTTGGAAACGTTCTTGTGACCGAGTCGGACCCTGCATTGGTCTCGTACGGTGTTTTCCGTTTCGTTCACGCTGTGTTTGTGCAGTTTTCTATGCTGCGTACGCGTCGGTCGCGGTGTATTGTGTTGCTTCGGCTCGGTTTTGTATGCGTGTCGGTCGTACGGCTTGTCCTCCGTCCGACTCGGTCGTGTTTTCGCGCCTTGCATCGTACTTTGCGGGTTGGAGTTGGCGGGTACGATTCGGTCGGATTTGTTCCGGGTGCGTGTCGGTCGGTTGGATTCGCGTGTTTTCCGGCCGGATTGCTATTTTCCGAGCGGCTCGGTCGGTCGGCTTGGTTTCCTGACGTGTCGGTCGGATTTATCGCGGCTTGCATCGTACTTGGCGTGTCGGGCGCCACTGGTACGTGTCGGTCGGTAATTTTTCCGGCTCCGAGTCGGTCGGTGCTTTTTCCGGCCCGAATCGGAATCGACCCCTGAGTATTTGGAAGTCCATGCAAAGGAATGTTCTGACCAGCTGACTGCCATCTATAATGAGGTGAGAAGTGAACACACTCAAAAGGAGCAGGGCTTATGAGAGGGTGCCATTATCACTTTTGCTAACGTCACTGCATACTCCATGTAGTGAATTGCTAATATAAAAATGTGCATAGATAAAGGCAGAGGAAGGAATTAACTGGGCAAAAAGCAAAAAAAAAGTTTTTTAAATGTCAATAATCCTTTTAAACAATGCCAAACTGTTTTATCTGTTCTCAATATTTCCATTTCAAAAAATAATTTTATTTTTGACAGTTCAAGACTCCCATTCACACTGCTTCCCAACAAACAATCACTAACTATAACCAGTGTGAAAAAGTGCCTCTTTTGTGTGATCTTCCCATTTATTATTTATTATTTATTTATTTTTGACACTTGTAAAGCGCACAGCTACCCCCCAACGGGGGTGTCCCGGAGCTAAGGCAGGAGGCAGATGCGGGTGCTCATAGAGGGCTAAGAGTTGGAAAACAGCCAAGTCTTCAAGTCGCGTCGGAAAATAGATTCAGATTTAGCCATCTACAAGGACATAGGCAGGCTTGTCCAGGTTTTGGCCGTGATCACTGCGAAAGCTCTGCCACCCATTCTGGAGCGGCGAAAACGGGGAGTCACCAAGAGGCGGAGATGGTTTGATCTGAGTGAGCGGTTAGACTGAGCATGCTTAAGTCGAGCTCTAAGGTAGGCCGGGCCCTGACCTGCATTGCTCTAAAAGCCTAAACCAGTGACTTAAACTGAATGCGTCTGGTCACTGGAAGCCAATGAAGCTTCTTCAGATGGGGAGAAATCGAGTGGCGATATGGGATGTTATAGATCAACCTGGCTGCTGCGTTCTGAACAATCTGCAAGCATTTGATCAGGTAAGAAGGAGCCCCAGCGTACAGACTATTTGCATAGTCCAGATGTGAGGTGATCAGGGCATGAACGATGGTCCGGCGAGATTCCCGAGGGAGAAAAGGGAGGATTTTACGAATCATGTGCAATTTACCGAAACACGCTGAGGAAACCTGGTTGATTTGAGATTTACAAGATAACTCGTTGTTAAACCGGAATCCAAGATTCCTGGCTGACTCCACAGGTTCCGGAGGGGGGGTTCAACTCCGATGGCCACCATAATAGAGGCGGAGGAGGGTTTTTTTGATTGAAAAACAGCACCTCGGTTTTATCAGAGTTGAGCCTCAGCGTGTTCAATGCCATCCAGGTGGAGATGTTACATAAACATCGTCTGAAATTAGAGAAGGCTGCTTCAGAGTGATCCTTAAATGAAAACACCAATTGTGTGTAATCGGCATAGGAAATCACTTTGACACCACAAGATTCTACCACTGAGGCCATCAGGAGCAATTAATTGCTGACTGATGGTGTTGTCCTTTTAACTCTGTGCACAATGGCACTGCAGTCCAGGTCCCAGTCCGCACAGTCTGGTCACTAAAACATGGTATATCTGATTGATTAATCCTCAATTGACTTTACAGTAAGGCCATGATAAAGAGTGCAGGAAAATAAATCAATAGCAGGTAAAGTTACATGTTCCCCATGGACTGCAGCTCTTCTTGCGCCATCCACTAGAGCGACAATAAAACACAGCTTCAGGCACACATGTGTAGCCTGACTACTTCAGCTTTTTAAACCTGCCGTCAATCCTGTTAAAAATAACCCGCTTCTTACAAAAATAAGTTTTAAACATTAAGTCTGTCACCCCCAGAATTCTAACGTTGGGATGCACTCAGAGAGGCTAGCTGCCAAAAGCTATTTTCACTGAGAAAGGCTGTAACTGCCCTATAAGAAAAATTGAATTTCAGAATAAAATCATAACTTTGCTATCTTTGGGACAAGTCACCAGAATATTTCAACCACTGTATTTAATATTCAGTAAAAATCCAGTTCAGTGACGAAGTCAGATTTTGAATGTTTAGGAAAAGTAATTTTTCAAAAGTTAGACTTTCTCTGCCTTAGCTATTAGTAGATTAATTAGTATTAGCCTACAAGCAGTTGGAGCAGTTGGCCCCTGTCAGTGCTCCCCCTAATGCAGTGGGCTTCAAACTTTTTAATGCCACGTCCCCCAGTGAAAAAAAAAATCATCAGGGCCCCCCTCAAAATGTTTCACAATTATTCTATTAAACTGGTTATGTTTAAATGTCTAGACTTATTTAAACATTGCAGTTAAGTTCTGTTACCATTTTTAAAATGAAATCAAATACATGATTGCCAGTCATACTATTCTGGTCAGGTAGTGTAGAAGTATCCACAATGTGATTATTAGACATGGGGGCGGGTGGGGGGGTTTGAAGAATATTTGGAGTCCCTCCCGTTTTGACACCTTCTCCCAGCCAGGATATGTGACAAAATATGTTAGTGATAGCCCATTACAGAGCGTCTTACTGCCACTCATTTTTCCCCCTGAAAACAAAGTACTCTTATTAGCATAATCTTTCTTTTGACTAGAGCCTGGCGCCCCACCTGGGATCACTTGAGGCCCCCCTAGGGGGGCCTACCCCCAAGTTTGAAGAACCTTGCCCTAATGAGATATGAAAATTGATCTCGTAGCAGAAATAATGGCTTAGGCTTTTGGCAGCAGAGGTTTCTTTCAATGTGCAGAGATGACTGTTGGGCCCGTCAATTGTCAATTAGCGTGGCAGAGGTGATCTCCTCTGCCGCTCTGACATAGTGAGCTCCGCCCACCAAACTATGAATCAGGCCTTAGTCTGAAGGCAGAAATCTTGACCAGGTAAAAGATCTGATCTACAAGAGGATTCCGCAAGGTGTAAATTGTCCTGCTTAGAGCTGCTTTCCCCTAAACCAGCTGTTTTAGTGGGACTTCGCTAAATACAATTTGCAGTCTGCAATGTTGCCCAGCTGGTGGATTCCAACTTACATTTCAGAAACTAAGTCAGAAGGTAAAATCTTTGACACAGGGCAAACCCTCTTGGAGTATCTGACAGGTGCTCTGTCACATTAAGCCTGAAATCATGCCTAAGTCCTGGTCATCCGTGAACCGTAACTCTTGAATGGTGCTTTACTTTTTCTTGGCACTTTTTTACCTTAAATTGTTAAAAAAAAACTATATCTTTAGTTTCTCAGTTTTACCATTTTGTGTCATAGATACAGTTTTCTCTATGTTTATACATTGTTTGTGGGATGTATATTGTGTTGTGTCTTGACTTTTTAAATGTTTTGTTACTGAGAAATACTTTTTCCCAAGTTAAGCCTAGCTGTTCTCTGCCATAGCTACCAGGGCATGAGCCCAAGTTTAACATATTGAAACTATTTTTACCTCAAAACTTCTGTGGTACTATCATTTGTAGTAGAAACCCATCCACCCAATCAATATTTAATAGACAGTGGTATAGTTATAGGTTATACGGCACATTAGGAACAATCTCACATATATCAGTTCAGGATAGTATTGAGTTACGGTGCTGTAAGGTGAAGAGAACCACCAACCTCCCCCAAAGTTGTGGCCAAAGCCTCGCTCAAGCGCCATATAGTTACTAATAATTTTGGAAAGTGTATCAAAGGGAGCACTTATCGTCAGGGAAGCCGGTCACATCGGAGGTTTTCCCTTCTCATTACAGGGGTGCTTTTACTGAAAATTACGGATTTACCCACTTTGAAGCAAGGATACTAAACTCACCCGCAGTATTAAGCGTGTGGGATGGAAGTATCACCACATGGAAAGTAGATGGTGATTTGATACATAAGGCTATTTTGGGAATATATTTGATAAAGAGGATCAATTTTGACAGGCTCTTAACTGTACTTTTTTGTTTACGTCGGCATAGGTTGCTACCAATGACATTGAAGGTACCCCCTTTAGAAGAAATATCACAATGGTGATGCATGTATTTGGCCAGATGGGTGGGATAGTAGTCACCCCCCTTTTGGTCTTTGAAAGCTTTGCTTAAGTACTGAGAGAAGGGTTTGACATTCACGGCCCAGGTGTTTCTTTATGGTTTCGGTCTGTAGTAATCACTCCAGGCTGGTTCAGATATTTTAGGAGTATTTATTGAAGAATAGTAGTACATCAGTAATCAGCCCCACCAGGAGCAGCCAGCAAGGCGCTCAGCCCTTCTCCAACTGTGGTTTCCAGAGACCAACATTCTACATTACATCATTCTTACAGTGTTCCACTGGTGGAGCAATGGATGACATAAACTACAATAAAGCTAGGATATAACATAGTCTTGTGTATTTGTGGCTTGATCTAGATGCCCTTATACGGTTTCGGGCTTTGGGAGCTATTTAATCAATAGGTTTTTCTCCATCACCTTGATTTAGTGTTTTTTTAACATGAAATATGCTTGCACGATAGTTTGTTTTATCTTCACTTAGTGATGCTCACGAAGTCACCTTCATTGACTATAGGTCCACCATGTGCATGCTTTTGCACTTGCACATTGTGCCACGTTTATATCTGAATTGAGCTTGTGCACACCAGTTGTATGTATGGTGTCACAATGGCCATTGTTTATTTTTTGTTTACTCAGCCTTGAGAAAGTTGCGGGACGATTTCCCAGTTTGTGCAATGAAACACGTTGCCTGATCAGAAAGAAAAGAATAAAAGAAGAGAAGATTTCTGAAACTGTGTTTATAATTTGTGTATACTTGCATTGATATTTAATATCACTCTACAGACGTGTGCTGAGGATTGTGTGAATCACCCAAATCAATAATTCACTTTCTTACAGCCAGTCATTTTTTATAATGTCACAATTTAGGGAATGGCTTACCTGCACTCTTCTTATCTGGATGGTGTCCATGTTTTCCCTCATCTCTCCTTCTATGAAAGGGCATTTATTGTGAATATGTTATATTCCAATTGGCCAAAAAATAACTTGTTGTCTCCTACTTCTGCACATGCTTGTGTATGAAGTGTCTCAAACAATGTATCAGATAGGGCAGTCAGTTCTTGATGGTTGACCATCACAATGTATGTATGCCATTCTGAAAAGCTGCAGTTGGGTGATGTCTGTCACTTACTGGGCTGCAGTTCAAAAATTCATGAGAAGACACTGAAATAGAAATAGAAAGGTGAGCTGTGGCTTCATTGTAAGGCGGAAACTGTTGCACATTATTGGGAAGGATTTGAGACTGTGTGCAGCCTTTACATTCACATAGCCTTATGGTACCAATATGAGGGCTACCATCCCCATTCTGGGATCCTCAACTTCTCATTCAGTAGATACACACTCAAGCATGCCTAATGTGAAATTATCTTTTTTGGTAAGAAAGCATTTATCAGGTCACAGAACTTGGCCTCTGTAATACATTGGGTTATTAGTTGAGGGGGGTTGGCAACCCACCTGAAACAAACACAATCATTCCCAGAATGAACAACTAAACATATACAATTAAGCCTGACCTATATCTCTCATTAGGTATGGCACCAAGCAGACAGGCTTAACTTGGAGGCAATGTGTAAAGTATTTATGCATTGCCAAATCACTAATAAAAACAGAACACATCATAATAAAAATCTGAAACTGATTTAGAAAGATAGAGTAAAATTAAATTAACACAGCAACAACAAAATGAGAAAATTCCAATAGAAGGAACCAGAGAAATTAATTTGTAAGTTAAATAAAAGTAGTGCCAAAAAGTGTTAAGTGCCCACTGCTGTCAACTGGCTGTGACATTTGAGACTCGGCCACGATTCCAGGCTGACCGCAATGGAGTGTGGCTTAGATGCAGGCCCAGGTTTGACTTGGTCGGAAGATTTACCTTGGTACTTAGTCTCAAAAATGGAAGTGCAATATCTTCAGTGAGGAAAGGCAGCAGTGTATAGCCAAAGAGGGCTATTGGGAGAGGTCCTGGTGAATATGTTGGTCTGTCACAGGAAAGTTCAGAGCAGGAGAAATTTCAGTTTCGCACCGAGAAAAGGTGCCTAGTCGGTCAGATACTTTTGGCGCCTTTGCCCAGTCAACATTTCTTAGTTTGCATTAGCCACTTTTTTGGAGCCTGGATTCCTCCAGCTGAGCAAGGCTGTAGTCTGTAGCGGGAAACAGCCATTACAACGCGGGCATTACATCGCATGCCATTACAACGCAAGTTTTACAACGCAAACCATTACATTGCATTGCGCTGGGGGGCGCCACAGGACAAGCAATAGTTTAATTTACTATCCAACACCTTCCCTACAGTACGTAGGCTGGAGTTGGAATAGTAAATTAAACTACTCCTGTGTCCAGCGCCCCCCAGCGCAATGCGATGTAATGGTATGCGTTGTAAAACCTGCCTTGTAATAGCATGCGATGTAAAAGCATGCGTTGTAATGTCATACATTCGTCTGTAGCCAAAGAGGGATCCACAAACACGGAAACTGTCTTTACAAGATCCATCTGCAGAGGATTCGCGGTTTTGAAAAAGTGCCTGTGAGAAATTGGGTTGTTGGTTAAATGTGGTAGTCAGGCTTAACCTAGATGTAATGTGCAAAGTATTTATGCAGCACACAAACAATAATAAAGTGAAAACACCACACTAGAAAAATCTGACACCAATTTGGAAAAATAGAGTATATTTTAAAAGATTATTTGACACCAAAACAACAAAAATCCAATCAGTACATCTGGAGTTATGAATTTTAAAAGTTTAAGGAAACGAATAGCACCTGAAAGATCAAAGTGCCAACCGCGGACAGCTAGTCGCATTAAACTGGGTCAAAATAAAAAAATATGGCCGACTGCGAGGGAGTGCGAGTCAGATACAAAAAGAGGATAATTAATTAATTTATTTATAGAGTTTTACAATGAGCGAACATGACACAAGAGGGTATCAGGGTGCTTTACATATGGTCAGGGAAAGGAAACAGGTAGAGTAAAACAGCAACATGAAATTCAAGAGCTATACAGGATGTTGCAACGCCAAGGTGGTGGGAGAAAGCTCACTATGGAGCAAGGCCGACAAAGTTATTATACAAGAGTGTAGATTGGAAGTAATAAATATGGGTGAAGAGGATGCACCATCACGTTACCAAAAGAAGGATTTTGCAAATTCTAGTTCAGAAAAGGATTTATCAGTAGGACTTTAACTTCTTTTTCAAAAGCCGCACTTGAGGGATTCAGTCTGGTTTCAAGGAGCAGGGAGTTCTTAATTTTCACTGTAATACTAGAGAAGGCACTGTCACGTGACCCATGGGGACATTGTCTTCTTCCCTAAGTTAGCATGAGCACGCTGCAGACTGTCCACTACTTTGCACACGTTACTACATGAGTTTATTTTGCAATTTTTACATGAGAACCTACTGCTGTGTTCACGCTTTGCAGGTTCCTGGGATTTAGTCTGTGCATAGTGAACAAGGTTGAACAACAATGCCCCTTGTTATTCTGTTCTGGACAGGCCCTAGCAACTAGACAAAACATTCAGGTGCAGCTGTTGTTTTGGAATATGTACTTATTGGAGTACATGGATAGGCAGGACACACTTGAATAGGGACCTTTCAAGGCAGACGAGCATGACAGCACCTATGATGTCTGACTACCATCTATAGACTAAGGTACGGGGTCTGCAGATAACACCCAGAGATCTTCTAATAAATAACCATACTGCGTATGTGCAAGGGGAGGGAAGTTAGGCTAAGCCGTCTTTCACTATGACAGCTCCCTTTATGATTTAGGGACTACTTGCTATGCTGACCATCTTTGTGTTATGCACTTTTCTGCTTATTGTGGCCCGTACACTGCATATTAGAGCACGTTAGTTAAAATAAATATTTTAAACTAGTTTGTGTCTCTGTCAGATCTTATTGTGGACAAGTACAAGAGTGTGAGTGAAAGGGTGTGTCTTGTAACCGCGATTCCTGAGAGAGTCAGGATTGTTGTGATCTTGGGTTTCTAATCACTTGTTCCTCTGTGAGTGAGTAGGAGGGCAAGTGAGACACTATAGCTAGTCGGTCCTGGGCTCATGGGTACCGAGGTGGTACGATGACTCAGTCCCTATATACTAAGGTCCCATAGTCCTATGCATAGTTCTGTGTTTGCGCAGAATCCCTGCAACAGCACAGTTGTAAGTATTCTTTTTATTACATTTTTGTGGTTTCAGCAATAAAGTTCTGGTGCTTCTGGAGGATATGCAGCCACAAGATAGTTCCAGTTTTTGTGTGAGGTACAATGGAGAGTTGAAGTGTAGGGCTTTGTGGGTCATGCAGGCAATTTTTAATTGAATCCTGGCCTCAAATAGAAGCCAATTGAGAGCTTTCAAATCGGGAGAGATGTGGTTGTTTCTTGGATCCTGTGATGAGCCTTGCAGCTGATTTAAGAGAGGTATTCAAATCATCACAATCTTTTTGGATAGGACTGCTCACTCCCCTTTTCAGCTACGCTTTTGCCACTTCAATTATTCAATGAATACTCTTCTCAATTTTCAAAAAAGGGACCACTTGAAGCTGTATAACTACTGGTTCATTGCCTTATTAGATCTTGAAGCAAAATCCTTTGCCTGAATACTAATGGAAGAATTGGAAGCCTGGGCTTCAGACAATGGCATCCTTCCCTTTTTTTCAATCTGGATTTAGGCCTGAAAGCTCCACTATGGATAGTATTCTAGCATTGGAATACTTGTCACTCCACGCCACATGGCCCATGCACCCCCCCCCCACCCTTATTCTGCTATCTTGTAGATTACAGCGCAGCTTTCGACCGGGTGGACCGGGGTAAACTGTGGGAGAAAAAGACACCTGGGGGATCCCCCTTCAGCATCTTACGGCTATAATAGCTTTATACCAGGGAATGTGGGTTCGGATAAAAACCAGCCCAACGACCGCAACAGCAAAAGTGCCAAATAATAATGGTCTCAAACAAGGCTGCATGCTGGACCCCTTCCTCTTTAACCTCAACACTGCTGTTCTGGGCAAAGCTTTGGAAGGCACCAGCCTTATAACACCGAGGCTAGGGAAAAGCGCGGCTCCAAATTCTTCAGTATGCTGATGATATTGTAATTATGGACCATTACCGAATTGGCTTACAGAGAGCCCTGAACGCGCTCTATAGGGTTTAACCAAAAAAAACAACTTTTGGTTAAAAAGGGGAAGACTAAGATAGTCCTCTTTGGGAAATACCCACGAAAGAAAACAGCTTAATGGCAACTCGGAGACCTGCAAATAAATTCATGGACAAGCTATAAATATTTAGGTGTCTGGCTCTCTGAAGGGGCCAAACCAGGGGTCCAATTATACATCTTAGAAGCAAGGGAGCTGGGATAATTAATAGCCTAAAACGCCTAAGCCAACAGTTAAACAGTCCATCTGCAGAACCTATACTAAAAGTCCTGAGAGCCAAACTAGTCCCCTCCCTTAACTTCGGTCACAAAGCTTTCCCTAGAGCGTTGGACATGTATCTCATGAACTCTCAAATCTCCGCAAGGAGAGCCAGGTTGAGGTTGGAGCTGGTACTCGTCAGCCCAGATCTTACATGCCTAGGGGACCTAATAAAATACTACATCAGTACCCTGCAAGCCCCAGCGCATATTAAAACCATCTTTGAAGAGGCAGGTTCACCATGGCAGTCACAGTTGGCAGTGTCTACATGTCTTCTAGAAATCGAAACCTGCAATCTGCATAACCGGGAAATACTGGTTAACAGCCTGGAAAAAAACTGTGAACATGCAGGTCAAGAAAGATTCATTCGAACGAGCCATTGAAAGGCTACGCCACAAATCACATTTTTCAGTATTGGACGCCACCTACATCCCGGGAAAGCTCAACCGTACCTCGAACAATCACTGACAGCCCAGGCACGAAGGAAAATTACTTATATAAGGCTGCTCGCACTGCGCATTGAGGCTTCCTGGGTGGCTTCCTGGGCACGGCGGGACGGTACAGCTGCTTGTCGTCTATGCATTTACCACCGAAAATCTTGGCTCCAATTGCTGTGTTGCTGTTTAAACTTGGCAAGTGAACAACGCCACTTGCTAACCCCATTATGCAGGACTAATGGCATACTCAGACCTAAGCTCCACAAACTCAAAACCAAATTAGCATGGAAACAAAGGACAAGTTACAAGATATCTTAAAAACAGCAACATCCAGTTTGGCACCTGTCCTTCAAAAGGTCCAAAAGTTACAAGAGCTACAAGGGCCTAAGTCCAGCAAAGCAAGAGATCACAGTGTTTTTAAGACAAGAAACCACACAGCTAACAGCTAAGGTTAACATGTTGCATCAAAACATCAAGTTGTCAAGGGTCCAAATCACAAGACATGTTATACACTGCAACACACCAGCTAGGTCCCAGTCACTCAGCTGTGTTGGATGTCCAATTTCGAAAACAGAAAATCAGAACCAGACCCTACAACGGCAATGTTAGAATGAACAGTAAAGCTTTATCACTAAATGTTATCATTTTAAGTGATTTTACTACTGTGTTTTAATATGATACATTGCTATGTCTGATTTTAGGTGTTTACATGTAATGATTTGAAGTAATCAATCATGAATAAAATTACTTAAGAGAGGCCCGTAGAGGAGCCAACTTGTATCTAGGTAGACCACTGAGGTTGCACTTCCATAATCCAACCTACAATTAAGTAGAGCTAGAACATCAGACTTGAAGTCATCAGGGAGAGGAAGGTTTTTTTCTTAGAATGCTCATTTGAAAGTTTGCTTCTTTGTTGGCTGAGCTGATGTGCTCCTCCATGTTCAAGTTCTTATCTAGCATTATTCCCGGTAATCTCGTAGAATCTATAATGTGTGGTACGCAGTTGAGAGCTGTTAGTTGTTTCATATATTCTTCAGTAATGGAAGATTGGCTGGTACAGCGATTAGGAGGAATTCCATTTTGAGAGAGTTTAGTTTGAGGTGGTTGGAGGTCAGCCAATTTTGGGTTATATGTAGAGTTGTTTTGAGAGACCTGATATCATCAGGGGAAGAGATTTTCAGTTACAATTGGGTGTCGTCAGCCTACATGTGATAGTGGATATTAGATGATTTCAGAATTTAAAGTAAAGGCTCCATGAACAGATTGAAGAGAGTGGGTGAAAACGAGAACCCCTATTGAACCCCCACTATGATCAGTGTGGAATTGGACAGGGACTGATTGACCTTGATTCTTTGCTTTCTGCTTTGGAGAAACTAGGCGAACCAGTTTAACACAGACCCAGATAGTCCCTTCCTGTGTTCCAGTGGGTCTAGGAGGTTGTCATGTTTGACAGTATCATAAACTGACAAGAGGTGAGGAGGATTAGAATACAAGATTTGTTCTGATCCAGCATTTTTAGCGCATCATCAAGTATCTGCGTAAGGGCCGTTTTAGTGCTGTGACCCTCATGGAAGCCAGAAGGGAATTGATCTAGGACATGGAATTGGTCTATGTGGTGACATAGTTGGACATAGACACATTTCTCGAGGAGCTTTGTCAGTGTCGGAATGTTAGTGATTGGACCAAGTCAGCTCTTAACTTCAGACATAGAAGAAATTTTGAGGAAAAGTGTTCTGAGAAGGTAAAGTACAGCAGGACAAGGCTGCAGGTAGTGTCCAAAGAGAAGGCGTCGTCTGAGAGCTGCTGGATGAAGACGGTGAAGATTTCTACGTTCAAACTTAGTCTCTTTTCTGGAATGCAAAAATCTTCAGCGGGACGAGGCAGGAGTCTGCAGTCAATGAGAGCTCAAGGAGGCTGGATACCCCCTTGGTGAAGGACAGCTGAACAGGGTTTTCTTCTGTTGAGAAGAACCTAGTGGGAGCTACCGAAAAGTCAGGCCGACTGATGATGCACCTTGGGCGGATAGACAAGCAGGTTGTTATCAGTCTTTGTTCGGTTCTCATATCAGTTTTTAGTCGAAATTCTTTTGAGAAGTCCCAAGTCTTGGATTTTGGCTATCTGTGCATCTTTACCACCACAAGAAAGTGTCCAGGACAAGAGAAGCACCACTTGGGCGTTCAGAACTCAATCAGGCAGGGTCCAGGTGCGGGTTCCAGATGGTTGGAGTCTTTTCTGTCCCTGATGCTCTGTTCAGGAGACCAGTCAACTAGCCCTTAAATTCACTCTGGTAGTCCAGGGTTCAAGTAATGAAACAGGGCTCAAGCATTATGGCAGGCCTCTGGGAGTTCAAGGCAGGCTCCAAGTAGCAAAGAAGTCCTCCGAGGTGCAGCAAAGCAGTCTTGTGGAGTACACAGTAGGCCACAGCTCCAGGCAGTCCTCTGACAGTCTTTCTGCAGGGCCAGAATATGAACTGAAGAGTGGGTTTAAGGGTTATATTTTTATACCTGGTGCCTTCTTTGAAGTAAAAGAAGTTTCTAGAGATTTCCCCTTGAAGTATTTGATGTTTCCTGACTTAACTGCCATGGCTCCAAACTGGAGTTTGGAGGATGCAAGGATGAAAAGTCCTTCATGTGAAGGCAAAAAACAGCCAATTCAGTTGCAAGTGGTACTATGCCCAACCCCACCCCCATATTGCTAGTTGATGGCCCATTCAGGCACACATAATCCCTCAATTATGTGGCTATCAGGGAGGAATAAACAAAGTGCAACTGCCAACTAAACCCAGGCATGTAGCCAAGGACAGGCTACAGGCACCAAATAGCTAGGACAGAAAAATGCCGACTTTCTAAAATAGTAATTTTCAAAAATTAAATTTAAAAGGCAACCCAATGTTATTCTATGGGAGATGTAGGCCCCACAGTACTGAAGAATGAATTTAAGATCTTTTCACTACCAGGACTTAAAAGTGCATGTCCAACCTTTTAATCAAAATGCACCCTGCTCCATTGGCTACCCACGGCCTACCTCAGGGGTGACATATGCAATAAAAGGGGAGTTTAAAGCTAGGTAAGGGTGTGACATTGCCAAGTCGAAATGGCAGTTTAAAACTGCATTCAGGCTGCAAAGATGCTACTTAAGTGTATAGCATAAGAAGTGCTGCAGTCCCACTAGAAGCATTTAATTTACAGGCCCTGGGTATAAGTTATACCAATCTAAAAAGGACTTATAAGTAAATTAAATATGCACTTTAGCACTGGTTAGCAAAGTGCACAAAGTCCTTAGGCCAGCAAAAATGAATCACACCAAAAGTGGTGGACAAAGGCAAAAGGTTTGGGGGACGATCACCCTAAGGCTAACAGGTCTAACAGTTCTAAATGGGGGAACCTGAATCCTCAGCCCAGTTACAATGCAATTTGATCAGATTGGTTTTCCAGGTTTGTCCCAGTACTCTGGAGGTCTTTGGTACCAACATGTTTCTAAGTCTCAGGTTGTCAGGGGTGTTAGGAGATGTCCAGCCAGGTACAGCTAGGGGTACTAAGACCTCAGGAACCACACATGGGGGTCAGGACTCACTCTATCAGAGGCCACCAGCATGATCTAGGTCAGATCCGATTGGAATATGTCAGCTGGGAATCTTCAGGAAAGAACTCTTCTAGGTTCCCTTGTCCAGTCGGCTTGAACAGGAGGTCAGCGTTATGACCCTTGGAGTACACCTCTTTGTTCTGGGCACAAGAGGGAGCAGGCCCAGTCCTTCAGGGCTACTCTGAGGTCTCAGTCAACAGCTTTAGTCTAAGTCTGGGTGGTTAACTCCGCTCCGCCAGTGGAGTTTGAGGAGTGTTTAGCACTCCGCACTCCCCTTGGAGCACGAAGTTTTAAAAAAAACTCTGCCACCCGCCACAGAGCAGAGTTTACCGGCCCTGTCCCCAATTATAGTGCAATTTGCCTGACCCTATTATGGGATCTCCTCCGGACAGGCTCTTCCTGCGCGCAGTTTGACATCTGCACTAGTTCCCCTCAAAGTTCTTTCCTTCAGCTGACTTCCTCCACAGTGAATCACAGGAGGAGCGGGAGTGGACGCTTTCTCTCAGTGTCAGCGAGCGTGCAGCAGCCAGGATCATCACAGAGGAAGCTAGAGTTTGCGGGCTGCACCTCCGTAGATAACCCTAACCCCCACGTTAAGGTAAGGTGACCGTCCTGCTGGGATTGGGAGGGAGTGTAATGCATTAAGGAGTGAGGGGTTGCTCTTGTGCTGAGCAGCATGCACTATTTTAATAATGAGCAGCTGCTTTAGCTGCACTCATATCCAGGCCCGGGGTTTCTCAAATGTAGTAATGTGCGTGACTGTGTGCCACCATAACATTGAATCATGTAAACAATTTAATGAGCTTCAAGTTCTCACAGGCATCTGTGACCAACGCTACTGTACTGTTGTAAGTATGTCCCTAATTGAGGAGCTAAACTCTTTATAGGTTGTATGAAGTTTTATTGATAAATACAGGAGAGCGCCGGGAAAAGCGTTCGGACCGCTCCGATATCGGCGCTCAATGCGCCCACAAAATGGCGGCCGCGCTCTACGTCATCACGCTCTCGCGTAACGACGCGAGCGCGACACTACATATCTCCCTTCTTTATGTAGTCAACAAAAACATAGATAAGAGTCTCTGAGTCTCTTAGGCAGGAAGTTACTTCACTTCTCCTAGTTCATAGTCTCTGTATTTGGCTGGCCTTACCACTGTTCTCCCTGCCCGTGTACGTCTTACCGGAGTAGAGGTGAGACTCTCCGCACTGTCCTCCGCCATGCTTGCCTGTCTCTTTCCAGTTCCCTTAGGGCTCTCTCTCTCGGGAGTCTTGCCATTGTTCTCCTGATGTTCATCTGCGATGGGACTGTCATCCTCTTCCTGCTCAACTCCTCTTCCTTCTACCCCTAAGTCCCTCTCTCCTTCGCATGGTAATACACTGTCTGTAGGTGAACTTTGGTTCTCTTGTGTCCTTGATCGTTCCTCTCTGTCCCACTGCAGTATCTTATTGCACTTGGACATGCGATCCTGCGACCAGACGTTTCCGTCACTAAGCAATGCTGCTCTGTTATACACCTCTTCCACTTGCATGGGCAAGCTGTATTTGCTGTCTCCTTTCCTCCTTAACTGGGCGAGTTTGACTCTGACCCACTCTCCTCTTTCCAACGATGTCTCCTTCACGTTGCGTCTCTTATTGTAGTGCTCTGTGTATATTCTCTGGGCTCTCTCCAAGTTGTGGTGAACTACTGCCGGTGACCATTTACTTGTGACCGTCTTTTCCTTCCACGCCAGATTGTCCTTGGTGAAAGGATCACGTCCTCTTAGGATTTGAAACGGGCTGTATCCGGTGCCAGTGGGTGTAATTCGGTAGGCCCACAGCATACTCCTCACTTCCTTCTCCCAGTCCTTCCCCACTCCTATGGCTGATTGTATGGAACCCATTATGACACGGTTAAACCTTTCGGCTAGACCATTGCCCGCCGGGTGGTAGACAGATGTGTGTTTGACTTTGATGCCATTTCGTTCCATGTATTTGTTCCACTTTTCCGATGTGAATTGAGATCCATTGTCACTCAGAATGGAGCGGGGGATGCCTTCTCTGAGGAAGGCAGCAGTAAGAAATCTGAGAACTGTCTCCGTGTCCATCTCCTCCTGTATGTCTAATTCTGGCCGCTTTGAATACCGATCTATGAGAACTACTACATATTTCGGGGTTCCCTCCGCGTCCAGCACTGGACCAAGAATGTCTATTAACAATTCCTCCCACGGGTTGGCAGGGTTGTCGAACTTCCCCAATGACGGGCGTAGTAAGGTTTGTGATTTATCCTCCCTTTGGCACTGGTCACATTCCCGAACATGTCTCTCAATCTGATTGTCCATTGCCGGCCACCAGTACATCTGCTTGGTTCTCATCTTTGTTTTCACAATGCCCAAGTGCCCATCATGCAACACAGCTAGTAGGTGTGGTATTAATGACACGGGAGGAACTACTTTATCCCCTCTAAACAGGAATGTTCCCTGGTCTCCTATGGATAACTCCTCACGCACTTCAAAGAATTTCCTGTGTTCCGCTTTCAGGTGCCTTTTTTCTGGCCATCCTTGCAGTATGAAGTTCTTGACTTCCTTAACATCTGGGTCATCTTCATAGGCTTGTTTCCATTCCTGACCACTTATCACTTTCTCATGATCTTCCGTGAATGACACCCGGACTTCGTCCTCATCCGCACCTGTCGGGGCTTCCTCCATAGCTGAAGCTCGGCTGAGATAATCTGCCACTTTATTCTTAGCGCCCGGGATGTACTCAACATCATATCTGTAGTCTAATAATTTCAGGGTCATTTTGGCGATGCGGGGTGTAGCGCTCGCGTGACCACAGGACGTGAGTACTTTGACCAGGGGTTTGTGGTCTGTCTTAAGCTGAAATCTCGTGCCCCATATAAATTGGCGGAATTTCCCCATGGCCCACACCGCAGCCAGCATCTCTTTTTCTATCACACTGAATTTCTGTTCTGTTGGTGACAGTGACCTGGACGCAAAGCTGATGGTCGCCATCTCTCCATTCTTCCTTTCCTGCATAAGGACTGCCCCTAGTTCTTTTTCGCTCGCATCAGTGGTCAATATGGATTTTCCTTGCGGATCATATCCTTGTAGAGGAACTGCTTTGCTGATGTCCTCCTTGATTCTCTGAAACTCCCCGTGTGCCTCTTCTGTCCACCCGAAGGCTGTTTTGTCTCGTATGAGTAGTCGCAGGTGGTGTGTCTTGGTGGCGAAATGCTGCACGAATTTACTATAATATTCAGCCATCCCTAAGAATGCTCTCACTTCTTCCTTGCTCTTCGGTGCGGGTGCCTCACATATCGCTTTGACATTGGCGTGTTTGGGCGTGATGCCTTGATCACTGATCTCATGACCCAAATATGTGACTGACGCCATTCCGAATCTGCACTTTTCCCATTCTGCCGTCAGGCCGTTTCTTTCCAAGATTTGTAACACTATTGCTAGCTTTTTGTTGTGGTCGGTTTGATCCTTGCCCATCACCAAGATGTCGTCCTGGAAGTATTGTACTCCCTCTATATCTTTGAACAGTTTGTGCATCAGCTTTGGAATACCGAAGCTGCTGACGCCAGACCGAATGGCATCCGGCGGAACTGGTAGCATCCAAAGGGCGTTATGAAGGATGTCAGTTTACAGCTCGTGTGATGCAGGGCTATCTGATGGTAGGCCGAGGTGAGATCAATGGTGGATAACCATTTTATCCCCTTTGTTTTTGCTAGCATTTCATCTATTCTTGGTAATGGGAATTTTTCCACTATTATGCACTTGTTCAGCTCTCGTAGGCCCACGCACAAACGAACCTTGCCATTGGGTTTTATCGCCACCACCAACGGGGCCAGCCATTCCGAACTGTTTATTGGTTCTATGATCCCGTTGTCTTCCAATCTCTGCAGCTCTTGTACTGCGTCCCTGATTGCTAGTGGTATGTTCTTCACCTTGTGGGACACTGGTTTGGCGTTTTCCTTAAGGTCGATTCTGTGTGTAAATTTTGTTAGTTTTCCCACTCTTCCTCCAAACACTGTGGGGAATTCGCCTTTCATTTTTGTGAAGTTGGGTTGATTGTCTATGCTGGTCATCAGGACTTGCGTGTCCCCTCCTGGGTTCAATTGTATGCCCAAGTCGCCTTGGTTCATCCATCCTAGAACAGAGGGACCCTTTTCAGCCACATATAATTTGCACTCTGCACTGCGATCCTTGAATTCGAACTTCAGGACTCGATATCCTACCATTGGGATGGGTTCTCCTGTGAACGTGACCGGACGTATGTCTGGGGGTTCGAGGTGTGATCCCAGGCTGGGTTTGAAGTTTTCGCTCCACACTGTCCGTTGAATGATGGTATACGGAGATCCGGAGTCTGCCACCATTTTGATCGGAACTCCTCCCACTACCATGTCACATTGTGGTTTCTTGGAGCGTCTGCAGTCTATGCCCAGTATTTGTTCTTCGATGCACAGTACATTGTCTTCTTCATCTTCTCCTCCTTCTTCTTCAACTCCCATGTCTTGTGCTACGTACTTGACCGTTGGCCTCTTCACCTTGCGGCGACACACCTTTTCAAAGTGCCCTACGATTCCACAGTACATGCATTTGGCCCGGAAGGCAGGGCAACGTTTATCATATGCCGCATGGGATGGACTGCCGCACCTGTAGCACGTGTTTGTGCCCTCTTTATTCGGTTTCTTTGCCTGTGTTGGTCGTGGAGTCCATTTGGTTTGCACCTTCCCTTCTGCCGCCGTCGTTTTGCCCCTCTCTGGCGGTTCTGCTTCGGTGACTCTGTTCACCATGGGCCTCGCAGTAGTTTCTCTCTTCGCTGCCTCAGCGCATCTTTTGGATAGTTCCGCCTTTTTCACCATGGCTATGATTTCCTTCAGGGTAGCATCCCCGTTTACCCATAATTTGTCTTGGATCGCTGTGTTTGTCGTGTGCATGACTATTTGGTCTTTGATAAATTCGTCATGCAAGGCACCAAATTTGCATGTGATCGCTAATTTCTTTAACGCCGCAACGTAGTCGTCTATGGACTCACCCACTGCTTGTTTGGAAGTTATATCTGTCTATGGACGTGCACACTGCCGGTCTATAATGGTTGTTTAGGTCCTCTATCGCGTGTCGGAATACGTCATCATCAGCGGCCTGTCGTTGTGTGGGGACCAGGTTCTGGAAGACCCTGATTCCTTCCGGGCCTAAGTTGTGGAGTAATATTCTCTTCCTCCTCTTGCTGGGGAATGCTTCTCCACTTTCATCTTCTAGGGCTTCTAAGTAGTTCATGAAATATTCTCTCCAATCCTCCCATTTCATCAAGGGATCGCCTGGTTTAGGTAAGAATGGGATTGGTGTCGTAAGTGAAGACGCCTGCGCACACATTTCGGCGCGTCTTTCTGGTATAGCTTCTTCCCCTCTGGGACTGCCCGGTGCACTTGTGCTTCTGTGGTGTGTTTGGTCTTGTTGGGGCTCCAAGGCACCCTCTTCACTGTGCTGCGCTTGTTCCACCAGGGCCCTGGATGTCCAATTGGTGCTTCTAGCGGGGTGACGTTGTGCCTAGTGATACGTTCTTTCTCTCTGCTTCCCTTCTTTCCCACGTTGTGGGTGGTACTTCTCTGTGGATTGCTTCCCCTTCTTTTGCGCGCTTCTTTAGTTCTTGGATGTGCCAGTTTTTTGGGTTTTTTTTGCCCCCCCCGTGAGGCTCTGATTCTGCCCTCGCCGTGGGGTTTGGTTGTATCCCTTCCTCCTTTATTATGGGCTGTATGTGCCCCACTGGTTATGACTACCTTCCCCGTGGGTGCTTGCCTGCAGTGGTACTGTCCTCTGCCACGCTCTCCTGTTGTATAACTTCCCCAGGCCAATGTTCCTCGTGGCCTCCCTTGCTGTGCTCTCCGGTGGGTCCTTGTGTTGCCTTTTTGTTCAGGTCCCAGTCTCGTCGCCACTGTACTGTTGTAAGTATGTCCCTAATTGAGGAGCTAAACTCTTTATAGGTTGTATGAAGTTTTATTGATAAATACAGGAGAGCGCCGGGAAAAGCGTCCGGACCGCTCCGATATCGGCGCTCAATGCGCCCACAAAATGGCGGCCGCGCTCTACGTCATCACGCTCTTGCGTAACGACTAGAGCGCGACAGTACAGCTACGGCCGAGCAAATCGGCGTTGAGTTTTATTCAATTTCTATCAGTGTTTTTCTTTTCTTTACTGTTAGTCACACACGGGACATTAAAGTTATGTGTGTTGTGCAGCTGCCAGTTATCTTACTTTCAGGCAGCTCCATCGGGTACAATGAAAGGAGTGTGGTGTGGTTGTGTGGGAATGTTTCTAGTTCCAGAAAGTAGTTAATCGCAGCTCAGAGGGCACATTTGTAAGCGTGCTCTTCCAGGGCTAGTTTGATGACTTTATTCAGATGATATTTTGATGAGGGAAATATATGCAGACGATTGCTTTTCAGAATAATTTCTAAATTCCTTTTTAGCTCAATTGCACCATCTAATGGCAGCAGGTAGTATAGATTAGCTCTTATTAACTATGTTAAATATTTTACGAGCAAGGACTGCATTCAAATCAAGGTCTAAATCTCTATTCAAGTTACTCTGCCAGGTTGCGGAATTCCGCGGAATATCACAGAGTTTTTTGGTAACTCCGCATAATTCCACAGAGTGAAGCTCTGCGAACGCCGTCCAGTCTTAATTTAGTCCTCTTCTGATCTTGCTCACATCCAGTAGTGCTTTGAGAAGGTACATTTATGCCTGGCAACAACTTGTGGGTGGGGTGATTCCTGGCTCCTCCTTAACCAATAGTGTAAATGTTCCCAGTCCCTACTCACTTTCCAGCAATTCCTGTGTGCCCTACTGCAAACAATCCCACAGTACCCCTCTGTGCTTTAATCCAAGAGGGGGCAACTCTTCTCCCTTTTGCAAAGCCTGTGTGCCTACCCCAGAGGCATGGCCAGGGAAATGAACAGCTCCTCCTCTTTGGTCACTTCAAACCATTTATAGGGGAAGCTTCCTCCTCACTGTGATTGGTGTCTGACAGATTGCGGTAACAAAAAAAGAGGCCTCTGCAGGTGTCATCTGACATTTCCCGGTGACAGTGGAGGCCCCTTTAAACTAAAATAAGTTCCTGGACACTGCCCAAATGGTAATCCTGCCAGAGGTACAAAAACACCTCTCCACACCTAGGCTGCTCTGGGAACAGTCTTCACACCTCATTCGGGCCTTGAGCTCTCTCAGGGCTGCAGCAGGCGGCTAATCTAAATTAGCCTCCAGATACTTTAAGCAGGGCAAAGCTAACTTTCCAAATGTTCCTTTCCCTTAATATTTATTCGTAATCTGCCTTTACTTGTGAATTAGGATTTTGATAAATATTCTAAACAGTTCTTACATGATGTTTCTCTGTGCTTCCTAGCCAAATATAGCAGCATTATTAAATTTAATAGTGCATCTCAGTGTTTCTCTGTGGATCAGCCAGCCAGCCTTGCTACAGTGAAAATAGCTTTTGGGTGAATGTCGCATTTCTATATATAACCTACTTTTAAATACCATGCAACTTGCATTACCGGCTTCAAAGCCTACTAATTTTGGATGACTTATTATTAAAAGGGAAGGTTTTGAACAATCCAAAGGGTTTATCTTGAGCAGACAAATTGCAGTTTTAAACTTCTCTAGCCAAGCTATAATGGTAGGCCCAAAACCATATTTGCACTGCCACTGTAGTGGATGGCACAAAGTTGCTGCAGTCCACTCGTGGCATTTAACTTACAGGGCCTTTAACACCATGCGCCATATACTAGGGACTTCTAGGTAAGTTAAATATGCCAGTTAGGGTTATGCTAAGGCAACCATATTTAAAGGGAGCATAGGCACTTTAGTACTGCTTAGTAGAGGTTCAATGCTCAGAGTTTTAAAACTAGCAAAAATCTATGGGTACATCATGCAAACAAACGCCATTTCCTAGAGCTTCCTACATACCTGTGAAGTTGTTATCCTCCAAGAAGATAATGAATGTATCACAAAGTCTACCATTAGGGAGAGGCGTTAAGTACTTTGGGATTAATCATGCTTACAAATCCAAATACACCAGGATTGGTGATAGGCATTGTACCAAATCATTGGGGTCAGTGTTTCCTAGATCCTGGATCTGCTGTGACACAATTCAAACTCCTCACCCACACTTCCAAGGCACTACATAACATTGACCCAGCATACCTCAACAGTCGAATCTGCTTTCAGAAAAAATCCAGGCACCTCGGCTCATCCGGACTCCTACGTGCACATATCCCACGCATATGGAAATCCACATATGACAGTCAAGATTTCTCCTACATTGCTCCTAAAGCACGGAATGACCTGCTGCTACACATAAGAGCCTGCTCCTCAGTTCTTGAATTCCGCAAGAAGCTGAAGACCGGGCTTTTTGAGTTGTCCCATTAGGCTCTAGCTGTGCGTAGTCTCTCACCTGCTCAACGCCAGGATACCCTCCTGGGTGATAGTGGGCTCTATAAACATAACATTACATTTTGATTAAAGGCCCTACAAGTTTATCACAAACATTCACATGCACAAATTAGTGCAACTCAATGCATACTACAACAGTGTACATGCAGCATTTTCTCCTGTCACATTACCTAAAATTCCATTCTCTATTACAAAGGGTTCAACTACTTCACCAGTGTCTACAGTGGAAGGCATTCGACTGGGACCTGTGGTTCTCAGCTACAACACAGCAACAGAAACATACATACCATGATGAAGTCCACTATATTTGAGTCCATTGAAAAGTATTTCTAAACCAAACATAGAAATAATTTTTCTAAGTTTAATAAATTACTAAAAATGAATGAATTGTTGAAATACACAATGTAAATTAATCTTGAACTTTATAAATGAGGCCACTGTCTTAGGTGAGATTGCAACCACATTTTTTGTCTATAACACAAGCGGTATCAGTACTATTATGAAATTATCTGAACTGACCAATTTCACTTATCTCTTTAGTTCTACATTTATTTAGTTTTTAGGTCAATCCTAGAGTATAAAAACACACCGTAGTTTAAAATGTGAGTCAGAGTATAAATTATTTATTGAAAATGTAAGAGGAATTTGACAGTTAACCAAATATAAACATCATTTAATTATTATACACTTGAATGGACAACTTTTCAAAGTTTGAAAACACAAAACACTCATTAAACAATTTACTCTCACAATATAGAAACCAGTTTCTATAAAAACCTTAATCCAAAAATTCTTTTGATTTAGCATATCAGTTTTATGGTGCTGCGCACCACCATTAATCACTTCTAAAACAACGCTAAGTTGAGACAAATATACTACTGTCTTTGATATAGAAAGGCCTTTTTCTGTAACTAAACGTTTTCAGTCCCCTCTACGTTCAATCTCAGTAACACATTGAGGGCCATGTTTATGGGAAAGTAACGCAGCCCAGCAAGTCACCTGGCTGCACTGTGCTGCGTTATAGGGAAAGGGCAAGAATGCACTGTATTTATTACAATATGGCGCACAATGGGCTGCCTAATGCCAACGCAGGGACCATGCTGTAAGGGTGCCTAAGTTGCATGCAGGATTGTTTTTCTGCAGGAAGGGGCACCTTCCTGCACACAAAACATCCCCTGAAGCTTATTCCTTTATCTATGTTTGCTGCAGAATTGAGCACACATAGAAAAAGTAACGAGGACAAATGAAGGTATTTCTACTTGTTACACCTTACCTGGGAAGGCGTGGCATTTTGGTGCACTCCCATGTCTACCAACAATGGTAAATCTGGGAATGCATCAAAATCAATGGGAGTTGCATGGGAACACCCACGTAACGCCCATGGAACACATTCCCAGGGCAGAGTAATGCAACGCAGTGATTTTTTAGATTTTTGCTGCGTTGTTACTCCTGGTTTATCAAGCCTCTCAGGGCCACACAAATTGGCCTGGCGTGGCTTAATAAATCGCATTTGAGGGTTGTGTCGTGCAAGCACCACGTTGCATGGTGCAAAAGTGATGCAACCCCATTCATAAATATGGCCCTTAAAAACGTTTCTCAGCAGTCTTGCTAGCAGTCAATAAAGTCGTTTTTGAATCCTCACGCATCTTTGGAATTAAAAGGTAAAAACATGAAATAATGAATGTGTAATTTAAAACAGTGTAGGAAGTTTATTTGTTATACGTGGGCAATAAAAGAAACAACTTTATGGTATTTGCTAGACCTCTAGAAAACAAAGCGATTAACGTTACGAGAGCTTTAACTGGGTATTTTGATTGATCTGGCTTTAGACATGAAATACTCTACATAGTTTTGACATGGAAATGAGGAAAACTGGGATACTCATCTGCAATCTGTTTCCCACATAGGGGAGCTCAAAAAGAATCAGCCCTCGAGGATGATCTGTTTTTGGCATTACATTTTCAAACCAAAGTAGCCAGTGAGGTAAACTGCATCAGATTATGTTTCCTTCAGAAACATGAATTCTAAGAAAGGTTTGCTATGCTACCCTTAAGGCTTCTAGGCAATGTTTGGATAATCAACGTGAAAGATCAGCACAAAAGACACTTCAGGGTATTTTCAGGTAATTACTTGGGCTCCTGGATGTTTCAGAGAACAAAGGCACATCCAGTTAACTATTGCTCGTCTAGCGGCTGAGGTAACGAGAGGTCAGGGGGACCCTCGCTCCCTCTGGCTTGTAGTGGTGTGCCCAGGTGCTCCTTGTACAGCGCCGAATAAAATCATGCTAATTGCCTACATTTTACAATTGAAATGAAAGCATTCCATTTGCTAAAGAAGCTGGACAAGTCCAGATAAAATACACCTTGTGAATATGTTTGCGAATTACTGTTTGCACTTTAAAAGTAAAATTGTTCTGCCTGTGTGAGTTA
The DNA here is from genome assembly GCA_963921515.1 of Calotriton arnoldi. Lineage (NCBI taxonomy): Eukaryota > Metazoa > Chordata > Amphibia > Caudata > Salamandridae > Calotriton > Calotriton arnoldi. The sequence continues at coordinate 56,208 of CAWUFW010022389.1, read as the reverse complement.
GAAGGATCCACTGAAATATTGCTTCATGTAGTGCGCAAGTGGAAGATGAAGTGCTGTTCTAGAATGGAGGGTACTGTTCTTTAAGCATCTTTACAAATGTATTCAGAAGATGGCTGGTCCCTTGACATGGATGACCCTGTGAGCAATGCAGAATTCCTTCAAGGTTGGACTTCTGGACATGGGTAGCAAGTGAAGAGCTTGCAAGAATGGTTTAATGTAGTCACAGAACAAAAGGCAAAGGAGATAGTGCATTTCTATGGTCTACTCAAGACATGTCAAGAGTGATTGCCAATTCATAGGGGTCCCTTATGTTGAGTCCATTTGTATAGCCTACGCAACACATGAGAAGGGTGATGGTTGTCTGTAGCTTCCGTGGGTAACCTGCTAGTGGAAATATAAATCTAAGGGGTATATTCACAAGAACGTGTGATAACTACCGCAAGAGTAGCGTAAGGCAACTTTCAATATCGCAGCCCATCGCAGGAAAATATCCACGTGTCAACGTGGAATTCACAACAAGGCGGTACCATGCGATAGCCACCAGATAACGCGTCAAATGTCAGTGTCAAAATCAACGCCACGCCGAAAAAATGCGAAACGCGAGAAATCATGCGATGAGGCCAATCGCGGTACAGAAATCAGCGAACACCAGCCACAGGCCTGTAAATCCCACGCGGCCGGCGGGGAAAAAGCACCATAAAAGAAAGAAAAAAAAAGACCCAAAAACAAATCAAACTGCGTAGCAACATGGATGCACCCGGACCGAGTGCAGAGGACAAGCCGAACACCACAAGCCCTACGGAGGACCAGCCAGGAACCCCGCCTTTGGGGAAGGGCAAGGACAAGAGGAAGAGGAAGACCAGATCATCGTCACAGGGGTGACCGAACACCATCAACAACTGTTCGGCACCTCCACTGTGGCACTGGCAACCCAAACCGAAATATGGCAGGCCATCCTCACCAAGGTCAATGCAGTTGGAGTGTCCAGGAGGTCAGTGGAGGAGGTCAAGAGGCGCTGACATGATCTGAAAAGGCAGACCAAACATGAGCCCGCCGCCAACAGAGAAGCAGCAACGGCGACTGGAGGTGGGAGTCCTGTGACACAGGAGGAGCTGGAGCAAATGGTGGCCACAGTCAGCAGTGAGGAGACGGTGGCAGGATTGGGGGGCCTGGACACAGCACGATACGACCTGACCCAACATCAACAGGGTGAGTAACCACTAGAGACGGGGGAGACGGGGGGAGATGGGCACAATGGCACACATGCACAATTATGCGCAGCACACAGCACACCCACAATGACCGTGGAACATGTCCTTGAATGCCTTGGCACACTGCAGCACACATAGAAACGCCAAATAGGCCCCCATCCACAATGTGCATAGAGGGGCCCCCCCATCACCAATACCACAACCGACCCGTGCACATGTGCTGAATCCAGCAAAGCAGCTGCTCCGCGACCCACACTGACTATGCAAGTAACACTGCATGTCGATAGCACGGCAGCTGCCCCAAAAAAATGACATGGCCCACGAAGCCACATGGAGGTAGCCAAGTGCGTATCACATCCGTAAAGGAGCAGGTCACACTCCGACATGTCCACGTGCACCCACAACCCATGCCTCACAATACACGCAGCAGACTAACAATGCACCAGGCCACAAAAACATTCCGCAAGCACACATGACCCAAGTCAAAAGCAAATCAGGCCCCGAAAAGCACACAATTCAAAGGCACCACACAGCAGGAAACACACACCACCATGGCTGTCTCCCAGGACCACCCCGACCAATACATGGAATTCCAATGGCGTGTGTTGGGTTGCCAAGTGGAGTTGGCTCATCAGCAGCGGGTGGGTTTCGAGCTCGTGGCAGCCAAACTCGATGCCATATGTCGGTGTCTGAGTCCCATCAGGGACCACGTACAGTCCCTATCGGACACCCCATGTACTACCATGCTCCGCCACAGACCCTGGCTAAGCTCGCTAGTGCCATGAGTCTAATACAAGCACTGTCTGGTCTTACAGGCACCAGCCATGACAGCACAGAGTTGGCACAGATGCGGAGGGCAATGGACACCATGGAGCAGATGCAGGCTGGAAGGATGTCCGTCATGGCTGGACACCAGCGAGCAGTGGCTAGGAACAGCAACGCCCTGCAGTACTTCAACTTGTCATTGCTGCCACTGAGCCCTTCCCAGATGACTGCAGCGGGAACATCGACACACACAGCTCCGACCCCTGATGTGTCTATGTTACACTGTGATGCTGCCCCATCACCTACGCAGTCTGATGTGTCAGGGGCACACAGCGATGCAGCCATCACCCCGTCACACACACCGGACACAGAACCCGTATCAGGGGATTGAGAAGGGGATGGGAACTACTGCGTGAGGAAGGAGGCAGTAGCATCCATCACCGCCAACATTCATAATCACACAGATGTGTCATCACTATGTTCACTCACGTATGGAAGTATGGCTGGTTGTGGGGAGGATGATTGCACATGAAGGTACACCCTGGTAACTGACATCTATGCGCATTTCTATCCCTGAGACACATGGCCAATTGGATGACTGGGAAGGTGAGTACTAGCTGTGTCCCCATTGCACATCAACAGCAATCTCACAACACCCCAAAGTAGGCACACGTCCATATGTTGAATAGGGCTGTGTGTATGAGTGACCAAAACGGTGGCAGGCCAGGAGTGGTATCCCACACCACGTGTGACAACAGAACTTCACGTCGCAGGCCGACTTACAAACATCTGTGTGGACACAATCTGTTGTGATGTATGACATTGCTCCACATGGTCAGAGGTTGGACACCATACACACATAGCTGGATGTCGTCCAGCACCTATCCGAAAACAATGTCTGGCTCACAGAGGCGGAGCTTGCCAAAGGGACACACCCCCATTGCACATGCGTCAGTCAGTTCCTCCCTGTGTTGTGACGAGGCTCATTGTGGCACATGAGTGGACAATCTAAACAACACACCTCACAGTTAGACACCAGTGGAGTGGCATGGGCTTTATTGGCATGTGCGTGTCAGTACGGACGAGGCAACGGCTACAACAGGCAGGGACATGCTTAAGACACTTACACGCAGCATGGGTACATGTCGAGGTTCAGTTGATGGTGGGGCTGAAATGGACAACATTCATCACAGATGGCAACGCTCACAGCCCACCTTGCCTTGCTGGATGAGTCATGTGTTGTTTGGCGTCTGCACATTGCCCCGTGTGAGGGGGCACGACTCACTGCATGTGGGGTCTGCATGCTGCTCTGCCTCTGGGGTGCACCGATTGTCTGCTCTGCCGACAGTGATCAGGTGTGAGGGTCGGACAGGTTCACATGTCGTGCTACATTGCCATGTGTGTGCTCTCACCCAGCAGTGTGTCCGAATTGGCAATGTTGCCAGACGACGCTGTGTTCCTCTGACCATGGACCTGCATCGCCTTGCACAGGTGTGTGTACACACGTGTTATTCCACCCACATGCATCCAGAGCCCGACCGAAGGCAGACGTGTCCTCTGTTGTGGTGGGATATGTGAGCAATCCCCACGATGCAACAAGTTGTTGGGCCATGTGCTGTGGGTGGCAATCGGATGTGGCTGCAGGAACGTAGTTACTCGTCCGTGAATGCCCGTGCAGCTTCATGTGCAATGTGTTCCAATAGTACGTCGTTGTCGTGTTCAAGGAACACCAGGGTGAGCCAATCCATTAGGTGGTCCGGGCATGTGTGCTCTGCCCATGCCGTCTCACCGATCCGCAACACAGCCCAATAGGGGAGCGCCTCTATGTGGTCACTGCACACGAGAAATTGTGCAATCTCCCATGCACAACTACCAATACATACGCAGTATGTCAAGGCATCCCATGCACGGCTGTCTCTGTTATACTCCTGTTCGTAATCCAACAGGGGACGCAGACATAAGTCATAGTCCAAATCAACAACAGTTGTGTTGGATAGGCAGACATCCATGGGATACTCAAATGTGCATGTTCGGCAGTGGAACCAGGGCTGGACGCAGGTGACGTGGGCAATGCGGAAGCTGAGCCTGTAACTGATCCACAGCACTGCCAGTGGCAGTGCACCCAGTAAATGCAGCATACGTGCACAGTACTGTTCCACGTGATGGGGGTTGTGCATGTGCCCGGTATGGCCTACCATTGCCTTGGTGCGTCTCGTGAACAGGCACTCTTCTGGATTGCGGCAGTTGTGTGGAGGATATGCCACAGCTCTGAGCAATGATTCGTATGTGTGTGCAACGTTGTGGGTTATGGGTTGCTGTTTCCGTGAGTATCAAGGGCATCCCATGCGGGGGTACCACAGGCAGGGGCTTCTATGTGTGGGCTGAGGATGAGTCGGATGGTTCATTTGCAGAATGCGTGGTGTGGGAGTCGTCCCCATCTGCCATTGCATCTCTATCAGGGTGTTCCAGGCGTGTTCTGGACCAAGGTCAGAGGTGCAGGTGTCCTCCCGCATTCTGCATTGGGACAATGGTGCTTTCATCCCTGATGTTTGTCTGACTACTACTTTCGATTTCGGAATGTGATGTGGCTTTGGCGCTGAGATTGGGACACGGCCTTGGGCTCATGGTGTACGGACACATGTTGGCATGTGGAGCCAGGTGCCCAAGCGGCCTTGCGCTGCTTGTGCTATCTCCCTCCGTCTCTCTCCCTCGCTCTCGCCCTCTCTTTCCTTTGTTGGGCGCATGGCACACCTTCTTCTCTTGGATTTGGTCTTCCAGGCTGTGTGCTACGGATTGTCCAGTGAGGAGCAGCTAGGACTCATCCTGAGGGTTGTTTCTGCTTTTGTTTGTATGGTGTTTTGTGTTGGTGATTGCATTGCTGTATGACTGATTCTCCATTTTCTGGCCACGCATGTATGTTTTTTTTCCTGCTTGTGCGACATCAGGCAAAATGTTTGTTTTGGGATTCGTGGTGTTGGTGTGCAATTTCTTAGTCCGGGGTTGGGGGTGGTCCCGGGGGGGGGTTGCGGGCCTGGGGGTGGGTGTTGTGGCCCTCTTGGGTGTCCGGGCTGCGTGATGAGTGGCTCCATGGCACCTGTTGCCCTTGGGATGTGGCCCTGGGCTGTGCTCCCTTTTGTGGTGCTGGCTGCCGTCCGACTTTACACCAGGTCAGAGCAGGTGTAGATTTCCTGTTGCTAATGCGCCTTATCGCCTGTTTTGTGTTTTTATCGCGGATGTGGCTGGTCGTTGTGAATGTTGAGGTGTGCTGTTGTCGCTGCTTTTGTCACGGGAACGCCTACTTTGCATCTCATTAGCGATATTTGCGGGGGGTCTTCTGTGGCGATATTTTTTGCTGCTGCTATCACGGGTAAACTGGTGCTGTAGGCTGTTAACACAGGCTTGTGAATGGGGGGTAAATTTATCACAACTTTGGCTGCGATAAAGTGCCGTTAATTCGGCGATAGCTCCTTGTGAATATGCCCCCCAGAGTCTGCATGATGTAGAGTGAGCTTCTTATGACTGGCATCACTTGGCAAACCAGTGATAGGCTCAAGTCCATGAGCACTCCCAGATTTCTAACTCAGTATTGCTAGTGGTGGGACACGTTTCTGGGACCACATGTAGACTGATAGTTGTTCCTTTTTCCACTGGTTAGGCCCTTGAATTAGAAATTGGATTCCTAGTTGGCTGAGGTATGCATCCAGGCCAGGTAGGAACCACCAATCTAGTCATGGTAAGCTAGATACACCCTAAAAGATAACCTGCGCTCACCCTCTGGTAGCTTGGCACAGAGTAGTCAGGCTTATTTTCAAAGGCAATGTGTAAAGTATGTGTGCAACACACACACAGTAACACAATGGACTACAAAAAGACTCCACACAGGTTTTGAAAAATAAAGAATATTTATCTGAGCAAAATTAGATAAAAATGACAAAAATCCAATCAGTAGAAGTCAAGATATGAATTTTTAAAGATTAAATAAAAAAATAGTGCTTAGAAGTCAACAGCACTAAAAGGTTACTTGACCGGGTGACTCCAAAGTCCAGGGACCACAATTGATTGCAGACCAGCTACAGGACTGGAGTCAAGGAGGAGCTACATCGTCATCTATCCTTGGATGGAGGCGAACGTCAGCGCCGATCCACGCCATCAATGGAAGCTTCGCGAAAGAACCCCTGCACGATGCAGGCATTGCGTTGTTGCCAAGCCGAGCTGTCCGTCGATGTTAAGCTGCGCCGACTGTAGAGCCGCAGTAGTCGAACAACCACTGTACCACTGCTGCGTCGACATCGAGGTAAATAAAGCTGAAGAAACCCACTTCTGAGACTCAGAACTTGGGAGGACCTCAGGACTCACAGATGTCAGAGTCCAGCAGCACAAGCAGATTTGCAGGAAGTGTTTTGTGTCCCTGAGACTTCAGAAAGCAGGAGGCAAGCGAGCAAGCCCTTGGAGTACACTTGGAGGGAAGGCAGAGGCCAACTCTCTTTCCAGCAGAGTCAGGAAGCAGCAGGCAGCAGGGCAAAATGCAGAAAAGCAGTCCTTCCAGAAACACAGTCCGGTTGAGTCCTTTAAGCAGCACAGCAGACTTTCTGACAGCAGTTCAGTGCAAGATTCAGAAGGGGGCCAGAGACCCAGTACTTATACCCAAAAATGTCTTTGATGTAGGGGGTGCCTTCAAAGTAGCTCTCTGAAGTGTACAAGGATCCCTTTCAACCCAGTCCTGTCTCCCAAGCTACCTGTGGGGTGTAAATCAGTGCTTTGTGTGTGGACAGGACAATACCTATTGAACTGTAAGTGTCAGACCCTCCCATTCCTTCCTGTCCAGGAAGACCCATCAGAATGCAGATGAATGCAGATCAGTGCTCAGAATGCAGATGAGGCTCATCTTCCTGTGTTTGTGGCTGTATAGAGAGAATGCACAGTGTAGCTGTCGCCCAAGCCAGACATGTATTGAAGACAGGCTGTCAGGCACAAGGGCAATAAATATGGAGAAATATTCACTTTCTAAAAGTGGCATCTAGAACAGAAATGTTAAATCCAACGTCACCTGTAAGGATGATTTATCATTACGATTCCAAACATATCAAACATGAAAAAGCAGCCCCTGGGGGGTGTGGTCTGTCCGCAAATGCAGATGGCTGCCTGACCAGAAAACTCCACTCCGAGACGTGCTTCATTCGGGGGCAGCGGCCTTGATGAGGTGGCTGGGGGCAGCTGCTGCACAATTCCAGCACCACAGGGGCATCTAAGGGACACAGAGTCTGGACCTGGGCGGTCAGGCAGGCAGCACCCTGGAGAAGGTCTGCATCGATGACTGGGCAAAAAGCGCAGGGCCTAGAGGCATGACGGCAGCCTCGGCTCTTGCGTAGGAGCCCAGCCCCGCGCTCACCATCGCTGTGCCTGTTCGGGACCTGTCCCCTGCAGCACATCAGGTGAGTGCCGGAGGCAGCGGCAGGGTTGAGGGCACATAGGGGGTGACACCCACCCCCCTCATCACGTGAGACTACCTGCGCATCACCTGGGCCCTTGTCCACCCCGATGTGCAGCTACGGGACCGCAGCCTCTCGGCTTCCTTACCTGGCCAGGCAGGCTCCAACCTGAAAACACATCTCAGCCACACTGGAGACATTTGCGGCAACCATCAGAGAGGCGAGACACGGCGTTGGTAGTGGCGACGCTCCTTGACTAGCAGAGCACTTCAGCCCCCCTCCCCCTACCAGCTGATGGGAAAACCCAGCCACAGCATTTCCCTACACCACGTTTCTGGAACCCACAGATCTAAGGCGAGCCGAATGGACCTCAGGGACTACAAGGCAGTCCTCCTCACCATCGGAGGACACTGACTGCACAGCGCTGACTGAAGAGGGGTGAGGAGGGGACCGAGGGGTGGCACAGCACATGGTGGGCATTGCCCCCCTAGCCTCCCCCCCCTGTTCGATGCCTAAACGTGGGGAGTCAGATCACATGGTAGACCTCAATGTGGCCAGAAGAATATGCAGGGCCTCCTTCCTACACCATCGTTCCCTCTCCCTGGTCACGCAAGGGCGAGCGCCGATATTCTAGCCAACTTCTGCTGGCACATTTCCACACAAGAGGCTGGCGCTCAGAACGCAGGGGGCCCCACATAAACCCTATAGGGAGCTGAGGATATGCCCCTGGAATGTCCAAGAACGGCTGACCCTCCTGCGCAGCAGGCCTAAAAGGGGGGACACAGAGGCTCCTGCTTTCTGCTCCTACTCCTAGCATAACGCGTTTGCATGCACTACCAGGAGACCCCCACACCCGTTGTCTCCAGAGGTCCTCGAGAATATATAGACACCCTCTCCCTATCAGCCCAGGAAGCAAACTGGACCTGTTGAACATTCCTGGGCCCCTCTCGCAGTGACCTGGGAGACCCTTCGCAACAAACCAGCAGTAGGCAGTGCGCCCTTCCACATCTCTGGGCCATTACGGTATAACCTCCTTCGCCCCTACACCCATCGGCCTGCCATTGGGGCACCTACCCAATATATTGACGTGCCAACAAAGGGTACCACCCTTCGAATAAAGGTAAATGTTCAAAGATAAGTACAGGAATAAGTCCTCCAGACAACTTCTATTCACAGAAGAACTCAAACAACCTTGCAATATGGCCATGAAGGGTGCTGCCCCACCCGAGAGCGCCGCCGCCTCCGCCAGCCCCTACGCAGGGTGAGACCATGGACCGCATCCTACAGGAAATCTCTTCTGTCGGCCGGCAGCTGGAAGGAATGGATACTACTATATCGATGCTGGCGTAAGAGACGAGATCGATCAGAGCAGGGTTCCACAAGTGTAGGGAGAATCTGGACCAAAGTCTGACTTTGGTGGAGGGACGCCTAGACTGTTCAGGACAAGGACTAAGAACACCTCTTTCTCCGCAGCAAGCAGATTGACCTAGAGGACCATAGCAGGAGAGACAATGTCCATTTTTTCAGCTTCCCAGAAAAGATTGAGGGCTCCAACGCAAGGACATTCCTGAGAGACACTTTTCCGACACTCTTAGGCGTTACCTCTGATCCATTGCTAGAGATGCAGCACGCCCACCGCCTTGGCCCTCCATGCAAGGACTCGAATGCACGCCCAACCTATCATTGCCTGTTTTCACCGCCACGAGCAAGTGAGGCAGATACTGGCCACAGCACACACCCAAGGACCATCCACATATGAGGGTCATGACATCCGCCTGGCTGCAGATTTCTCCAGAGAGACCAACGACCACAGTAAGGCATTTTTCTCTCTCAGACCTCGATTACGTCAAATATGGTCTTTTTGAACCTGCTCACTTTCCGCATCACCAGAGACGGTGAATCAAAGGATTTCTACAACCTGGAGGACCCACATCTGTTCCTGGACAGCTTGGGTTCGCAGGATAGGGAAATTCAACATAACGCTCCGTAACAGGCACATAACACCTCCTCCTCTCAAACATCAGACAGCAGATGGCGAATTACCAGTGGCTACCGGAATTGTGGTCGGGACAATGAGAGAATAGCCTGTACTCATGAGGATAAGGCCTCGGCCCTCCAAACTTCATACACGAGCAGCAAAGGGACAAATCCCACATCAGACGCTGACTGAGGGGGAACGGTCCTAGGAGAGGCCCCCATGCCAGTGACAGTATGATGAGCAGATACTCTCCTGAGAAGAGAGATGGCTGCCAGACGTCAGACAGCTGAGTATTGCTCACACTATATTGGCTATTTAGCAGCTGTACAAGTTTTAAATGTTGTGTACAATATTTGTCGATGTTGTTGATGATGTTACCGCAGCCTTTGTTGTTCATGCTTATAACTGACAATAATGTCTGAGCTTAGCCTGATGTATGTCACTGACCCCTCCCTCCTCCTGACCCGGCCCCGGCTTATGTGCTGCCCCACTGGATGTACCCCGAACGTCAAAGGACTGGTTGGGGCCATCCTTTGTTCCCTGTCCCTTTCTCCTCACTTGCTGTGGCTGCCTCCAGGGTGCCTCACTCCGCTATCGTTGTGACTGGACCTAGGCAATGCCCTGCCCTCTCGGCAGACCCTACCCTCGGAGTGCCGCACCAGCTTGCTTAGGCCCGCAGTAGAAAGTCTAGTGTCCCCTCTGCTGCTCAGTAAATTGCAGCCACCGTCTTTCTGTCATCTCCCCCCTCATCCCCCCCACCCTCTCCTGTCACGTTGTAACTCTTGCTATCTTGATACAACCCCCCTCCCTCTGAATTCTCTTTTTGCCCTTTTCTGCCTCGGTTCGTGCTCCTCTTGCCTACCCCACCAACAGTGGGGCCTCCTTTGTCACATACTCTGATAGCTACGCTGGATCATACCACATCTGCCGTGTGCCAGGGGGCCCTGTGATACTCACACCCCCGTCCCCGTCCCCCTCCCCCCCTTTTTTTTTGCATCCGTGTCTCTCTACATACTCCTTTTGCTCACCTGCCTTCTCTCTTTCCTATTCATTCTCTGTCCCCTGCCCCGCTCTCTTTCATCTACATAGCTCTTCAGCCTATTTCTTCCCGGACACCTACCCCGCCCTTTTACATATCGCCTCAGACACCCTGTTACCTATACACACCTCACGGACGTGTCTTACTCTTGTTGTTCCATGTCACTTTAATTTTACAATAAGGGTCCTCAACATACTCTAGTGAGCTCTTCTCACCCTTCACTCACCTCCAACCTACACCATGTGTGCCACTCACCCCCTGCGTGCTATAACCTGGAACGTTTATGGCCTCACCCACTACATCAAAATAGAAAAATACTCTCCTACCTCCAATCTAAATGGGTCGATGTGACAGTGCTGCAGGAAACCCATCTTGATGCCTTAGAATCTGATAAGCTCTGCAGGGACTGGGTGGGGAAAGTGATACACAGCAGTGTGTATGGCGGGGATACCCCAGACACGAGACCTCCACGCAAATGCGGCATGGCAATCCTCCTATGCAAATCCCTCAGGTCACAGTGCTTAAGACATGGTCAGACACAGACGGCCGCTATGCGTTTGCCATACTGAGACTAGGGGACCACCATATCTGAGTAGGATCAGTATATGCTCCAGCAGGAGCAAAAAAGTAGTTCTTCCTTCAGTTGAGCCGTCTCCTGGTGGAAATAGGTGCTTCACAATACCTCATCGGCGGAGACTGTATATAGTGAGGGACCCAGTTCTGGATAGAACAGGACCCCTCAATAAGGGCAACGCACGCAGCGGATAGGGCCCTGATGGATGACGGCTTGGTGGACCACTGGTGGCTTAGTCATCCCGCGGACATGGAGGTCATGTTCACCTCCCCGACTCATGGCACGCTCTCCCGATTGGACTATTTTCTTTTATTCCACGGGGTGATGCAACTAACCTGAGAGTGCCATATACTGGAAGCGGCACTCTCCTATCACACTCCGGTTCTCTTATCACTGGAAGTAGGGCTGGCCAGACCGGGCCGTAAGCCCTGGTGAATGAATATCCAGCGGCATAGGACCCCTGAAGGTAAAGCCCAACTACAGACACACCTCAAAGTATATCTCTCTGAGAATCGCGGATCCGTAGACTCAAACAGGACCCTCTGGGCCGCAGCAAAAGCCACTATCAGAGGTCAACTTATGAGGGATGCAGAGCAGGCCAACAAACAAGCTGCTAGAAGGAGCTGGAACAGGACATTAGGTCCTATACCCACCTCTACTTTGCAAGACCCACTCTACATCACCGCAAATTGTTAGAACAGGCCCGGATGGACCTAAATAGCCTCTTCACTTCCAAAGCAGAATATAACTTACAGAGGATGAAGGGGAGGCATTATAAACAGGGAGAAAAAGCAGGGAGATTACTGGTGGCCCAGCTCTGCCAGCGAGAGGCTACCATGGCCATACCGGCCATGAGATCAATGGGGGGGGACCCTCAACCGCCCCCAGGATATCGTGACTGCATTTGCTTTGTTCTACGAGTCTCTCAACACCCTGGGGGAACCAGCTGCAGAGGATAAGATGGTCATCTTTCTCAAGGAGGCGAATCTCCCTCATCTCTCTGACAAGGGCAGGGAACTATTGACGGGGAGATCGGCAGAGATCAGGTCACTTTAGCAATAGCTAAGCTACCATACAATAAGGACCCTGGTGAAGATGGCTTCCCAGCAGAGTTTTACCATTGGGCAGAAGAGGAGGTAGTCGACACACTCCAAACTGCATTCCATGAGGCAGAACTGGCGTCCTCTCTAGGATTTCTCTCCAACAGAGCAATGATTGCCGTCCTGCCCAAACCTGGGAAGGATCCTTCGTTATGTGGGAGCTACTGACCCATCTCCTTGCTGATCTGCAATATTAAAATATTGGCCAGCATCTTGGCCTCCCGCCTCCGTAAAGTCGTCCCTTCACTGGTGCATCATACATAAGTAGGATTTGTTCCAGGCCGCTCCCCTAGAAACCACTTACACACCGTAGCCCATTTATTATGGTCGTCCAAGGGCCTCGAGACAGATGCGCGGACACTCTCGCTCGATGGGGAAAAGGCATTTGATCGCATCGAATGGGATTACCTTTTTAAGGTAATGGAAATTTCGTCTTAGGAGACTCGTTCATTTAGGTGCAACTGCTATACGTTAACCCCACCGCTCAGGTCAACTGCGGGGGTTTCATATCGGAACCATTTCCAATTCGAAGAGGGACACACCAGGGATGTCCCATCTCCCGGCTTCTCTTTCTCTTGGCCATGGAAGCCCTGGCAGCCACCATACGTAAATCAGCTAATGTCACGGATATACGCCTCCCAATTGGGGAATCCAAACTTTACCTCTATGCAGATGATATTCTGCTCCCCCTTTCAGACCTGCTCCGATCTCTACCATCTTTGCTCCAAATCATTAACAATTTCTCCTCCTATTCTGGTTAAAAAATAAACTGGGATAAGAGTTAAGCACTCCCCATCTCTGATGGCACCACGAAAGTGACCATGCATGGGTTGCCATTCCACTGGCAACCCTCGCCTCTTAAATACCTTGGCATCCTGGTGAACAAAGGCATGGTTGGAATGGCCTGGGACAACTTAAACCCACTGCTCACTCAGATGCAACGTGACTTTGAGAAATGGAAAGTGCTAGAGCTTTCCATGTAGGGAAAAGTAAAAACTGTGCGCATGGTGACACTCCCGCACTTTATCTATACCCTCTGGTTGCTTCCAATGAATGAATGAATGAAGCAGCATTTGTAGAGCGCATAGCCCAGCACTAGACAATAACTGAAGCTTCCGAGAATCATTTGAGGAAGAGCCATGTTTTCAGCAGCTTGCAGAAGGCCAGGTGATTAGGTTCCCTTCGTATCTGGAGAGGGAGGGAGTTCCAAAGTTTGGCGGCATTGTATGAGACTAGCCGACCACCACTTCTGACTCTCTTAATTCTGGGGACGACTGCCAGATGTTGCTCGTCTGAGCGTAGGTGCCTGTTGGCTCGGTAGAGCTTGACCATAGAGGAGATAATCTCTGGTCCTTTCCCTCCCATCAGCTTATGAGTACTGAATAGAGCCTTGAAGTGGACTCTCTCCCGGATGGGGAGCCAGTGGAGAGCTTTCATGGCGGGCTTAGCAGATTGCCGATTCTGGATTCCCATGAGGATCCTTGCGGCACAGTTCTGTACTATTTGAAGCTTTGCGAAGACCGAACTCGGGGCACCAAGGTATAGTGCATTGCCGTAGTCCAGGCATGACAGAATAAGTGCTTGGACAATGAGCTTTTTTGCCTGAAAGGGGAGCAAGGGAAGAACTTTGCGAAGCGTCCTTATGATGCCAAAGCAGGAGGCCACCACCTTTCTGGCGTGGACTTTAAGGCTGAAGTCTGAGTCCAGCAAAAAGCCCAGGCTTTTTATCTCTGACTTGGGGACGGGTGCCGAGCCCATCGAGGGTGGCCACATCGTATCTGCTCTGAAGAGCGAAGGGTTGCCGAGGAGCATAAGCTCGGTTTTATCGTCATTTAATTTTAGGTAGGAGTGTTTCATCCACTTGGCTACTTCTTCAAGGCAGGTGCAGAGGCAGGTGGAAGCCATGTCTGAGTGGTTAAGTGCAACCACCAGCTGGGTGTCATCGGCATACGTCACGATGTTCACTCCATAAGGACGGACAATGTCCACGAGGGGAGCCATGTAGGCATTAAAAAGTGTGTGACTCAGGGAAGATCCCTGAGGAACCCCGCAGTGGAGGGGCCAGGGTTTGGAGGTGGCCTCACCCTCGAATACCTGGAAGGATCTCCCCTCCAGGAAGGATTGCAGCCAAGTCAAGGCTACTCCAGACACACCCAGATTTCTGAGTCGATGGACCAGGATGCGGTGATTGACCGTATCAAAGGCCGCGCTGAGATCTAACAGAATCACGGCAGAGGAGCCTCCTGCATCGAGAATCTTTCTGGATTCTTCCATGACAGCTAAAAGAGCTGTTTCTATACCTTGGCAAGGGCGGAAGCCAGTTTGAGAGGGATGGAGAAGATAATTAGATTCCAAATGAGCAGAGAGCGCAGAATTGACGTGTTTCTCCAGTATTTTACTCATTCCTGGAAGGAGTGAAATAGGACGGTAATTGGCCAGGCGCTCTGGGTCCAGGCTAGGTTTTTTCAGAAGGGATTTGACCATGGCTTTTTTCCATAGGGGGGGAACCACCCCTGAAGATATGGATGAGTTGATCAAATCCAGGATGACTGGACCAACTGATTTTGCCACCTGGTTCAAGATCTTAGGTGGGGCAGGGTCTCTGGGCGATCCATTTTTAACAAGTGCAGAGATGGTCTGGAGTGAATCATGGTTCATTAAGGGGAAGGTCTTTAGAGAGGGTTCCTTACTCCCTGTGTGTAAATCCTCAGGGTGGGGGATAGTATGGCTATTGGTTAGGGCAAAGGATCCGTAGATTGTTTGGATTTTGTTATAAACAAATTCCGCAAGTTCGTTGCAACGTTGGTCCGTGGCTAAGGGAGTATCGGGGAGAGAAGGGCTTATCAGTAGTTTCTTTGCAATTCGGAATGTTTCACGGGGGAATTTGCAGCTGAGGATATGATTTCTTCAAAGTAAGAGGCCTTGTTTTTTTTAATTTCGAGCTTGTAAGATTTGATAGCCTCCCTGTATTCCTTTTTCTTGTTCAGGGAAAAGTACCTTCTCCAGACTCTTTCGTTTTTTTTACAGATTTGTTTTAATTCTCAGAGTTTAGGGGTATACCAGGCCGTTCTGTTAGGCCATTTGTGCAACTGAATGGTTGTTTTAGGAAGACTTGGTCTAGTGTACCCTCAATCCAGTTATTGAATCTATCATTAGCCACCACCGGATCAGGGGGGGGCTTAGAGTTTTCTAAAGCCGGTATCCATTTTTCTGTGAGAAGTTTTGACCAGCGGCGGGACTTAGTTTGCATAAGTCGGGTTGGGAGAGTAGCATGGGTAGGAAACCAACTGAAAGGGATGAGGAGGTGATCCGACCAGGGAATAGGGGTCGGTATCTGACAAGAAAGCTCCTCCAAACTGGAAAAGATGGGGTCTAAGAGGTGCCCTTTTGAGTGTATTACATGTAGTACCTTCTGGGTGAGCTGCAAGGCTGCTAGGTCCAAGGACAGCTCAGATGCCACCTTCGATGTTAGATCATCGAAATGGACATTTAAGTCACCCAAAATAGTAAAGTTTGCGGCGGTACTAGCCAGTTTGGGGACCATTTCAGAAAGTGACTTGCAGAATTGACCCATAGATCCAGGGGGGCGGCAGATTAGGATGCCTGATAGGGAGAGCGTGGGTATAAATCCTATAGAAAAGTGAAGGTTTTCACAATCGAGTAAGGGGCTCCCAAAAGTTCGACATGTGAGGTGGCTTTTCAAAATAATAGCGATGCCACCACCTTTACCAGTAGCCCTATCCAGCCTCTGTATTATGTAATCAGGGGAGGAGAGTTTGAATAATGTCGGGGTCTGAGCCTGCGTTCAGCCAAGTTTCGGTGAGGAATAGAACATCAGGGCCTTCATCCATAAGCAGGATGGACAATTCGGCGGAATGTTTAGGCAAATATCTGCAGTTCAATAGGAGTAGTTTAAAAACTTTGTCAGGTGATGCTGCGGCGGGGGTCATGGGGGACGGCAACCAAGATCTGAATGAACAGTGCATGCAGTTGGTTTCTAGACTACTGGGAGCAATGGAGTGGTCCCGGGGGTAGTTTCAGCTGTATAAGCTGCTCCACGCTGTAACAATACTTGTCTAATGGGGGAAGGGCGGGGGTTCTGGCCCCTGGCCCCGTCCGGACGCGGACGGGCGCAGACAGGCTTGCCTTAGGCGCGCCTTTGGCATGCCCGCTGCGTGATCGCGTCATCTGGCTTTTAAGTACAGGTGCCTCTCGCCACACAGCGCCTCATAAATTCCAGGATAAAGGCTTTTGTGTGGGGCTCTTCAAAGCCCTTCCTGGCCGTGCCAAAACTAAAGGCCCAGTACACCAGCGGGGACTGGGCCTCCCTTTGGTGGAGCACTATGCTCTTGCCCTCCAACTCTCTCAACTGACATACATGCTGCCAGGGACTCTGGACATGCTGCAGTGGGTACATGTCCAACAGCACTTATTATTGGCTGAGGTGGGTCTCTCCACTTTTTATGGGATGGGGACGTGCCAAAAAGAACCCGCCCACCCGATATTATCTGCCATGCACAGGGCCTGGCAATGAGCACACCACCTGTTGAACTCAAACCAATGACTCCTTTAGAAAGCCCCACTATGGGGGAATGCAGGCACACGCATCGCAGGACAGAGGCAGTCCTGGCCCCTGTGGAAGGAGGCGGGCATCCACACCATCGATCAACTCCTCCTTGATGGTGACTTCAAAACATTCACACAGTTAAGGGAAGAGTTTGGCCACCGCACATAGAAATCTTGGAGATATATCCAATTGCAGCACTGCATGAGGAAATGCCTAGGCCACGCCCCTGGTCCTTGTCGGCCTCACCGGTGGTATCGTACCTCCACACATGGGGGAAACACAAAGGAGTAATTTCAGGTCTATACAGAGTTCTCTCCTCCCATCTCTTCTCTCAACCTCTGTTGTGGGCTCTCTGTACCAGATGGCAAGCATGGCTATCAGTCTCCTATGAAGAAGATGAGTGGGCAGATACTCTAGAAGCCCTGGATAGGAGCACCAGGGAGGAGCGACTGAAATTCTGTCTTTTTAAGACCCTGCATTACTGGCACTGGACACCTATGAAACTGCATAGAGCCGGCTTACTCCCACATGCGAACTGCTGGAGATGTGCGAACCAGGCACAGAGCGCCTCTATGCCCCTACATTTGCCACTCACCCCGCGCAATTCTTCTGCATGACCTGCGGCATTTGCCAGAGCTATCAAAGATACAATGCCAACTTTTCCACACAGTGGTTGCCACTGCTAAAATATGTATCCTGCGACAATGGCGGTCGCTGACGCCACCATCACAGGAGGCTTGGCTAGTGGCCATGATCAATATCGCCTCCCAATAATGAGTTATTTACAATCCAAAGGACCAGTCCGACCTGTTTTTACAGATATGGGCACTCTCCTTGTGAGCAGAGGAGAACGCTGAGGGCAATCATATGACAGGGGGCTCAGACCCCCTATCTCCTACAGCCGATCTGTGAACCACAGCTTCTAATGTTCTTCTAAGTATCGAGATCGTGCCCCGTCCCTCTCTCTCAACAGTGCTCTACTTGAACTATAAGCATACACTTCCCCCTTCCCTCCCTCCCTTCCCACTACACTCCCCAAACCCACCCTTTATGGCCTGTACACCTACACCCTACCTGTCTTCATCTACATCCATCCCCCACCTACCTTTTCTCTCTGATTGCTCTGTCATCTCCTCCCCTCTCCTCCGTCATATCTCAAAAGGTGCTCGCACTCATTCTATGACCCAACCCCAGAGCCCTCCTTACCCCTTACCCCCTCTATCTGTCTACCCGACCTCCCTTTCCCATCCTGCTCCTTCCCTCTCCCTTTCCCCACCCCCTTTCCCCCACCCCACCTCCCTTCACCTGGCACCGACACGCAGTGCCACATAGCACCGCAAGGGAACTGTCACTAAGCATAGTGGACATAAAGGAGTGAGATACCCCCTGTCATATTCCCCCACGGACCGCTCCCTCCCTTCGTACCATCATATACCTCGCACAGCTGTCCCTCTACACTACTATACGAATACGGATACACAAACACCAGCACTACCACTGCTCCCGTGGCACGCTCTCCGCGTGTCCTCCCCCCCCCCAGGGTTCCACCCCGCCTCCTCCCCTTGACCTTTGTCCAAGGGCCAATTGCCACAGGGAATAATCCCCAGGGTTGCATAATGGATATGCAGTTCTGCCCTTGGAGGAATACTGACCTGCCTCTTTGCGATACCCCTCCCACGGGACACACAGTAATGTTAGATCACCCGGGTTTGACACTCTTCCACTTATGGACATCAGTGCCATCAGAGGAGGCACCGAGGGAAAAAGGAAAGGAGAGGAGGCCGATGTCCTGATGCCCTGATATGCTGCTGTCCTGGTATCCTGATGCCCTGCTATCCCAATATCTAGAGGGCTTGGATGCATCTGATCATTCAGTCCACCCACCCTGCACTCGAGTATACCACCCATAGGACATATAACTCCTCCATACCTCCTATTTTACCCAATAGCTCCCCCCTGTGCTTTATGTATCTTTTTTTTACGTATTTCCTTATGTTACTATGTTACTACACTGCGAATGGACACTCATGTTTTCATATTCACGTTTTCATCTTATTATAGCTGCCCGCTATTACATTTGGTCGGCAGAGGTTGACTCCTCGTGATGTACATCTTAATGACTCTTTATTACAAAAATGAAAAAGCTGTCCCTCTCTGTTCAGAAAATACAGATTAAAAGTGTGTCAAGGAATTCCCAATGCTGGCCAATGAGAGAGGTAGGCCCAACATTAGTGAATAACGAAATAGTCTATTTGTAACTACCGGGACCTGAAAAACTTGCAAGTACATGTCCTACTTTTTACTTACACGGCACCCTGCCTTAGGGTTACTTGGGGACTACCTTCTGGGTGACTTAAATGTAACTAAAGGGGTGTTTAACGCTTGGCAAGTAGTTTTAAATGCCAAGTCAAAATGACACTAAACTGCACACACAGGCACAGCAGTGGCAGGCCTGAGACATGTTTGAAGGGCTACTTCTATTGTGGCACAATCAGTGCTGCAGTCCACTAGTAGCATTTGAAGTACAGGTCCTGAGTATATGGTATACTACTTTACAAGGGACTAACCAGTACAACAAATATTCCAATCAGGTATACACCTAATGTCATCACGTTTAGGGGAGTAGCACATGCACTTTAGCACTGGTCAGCAGTAGTAATGTGCTCAGATTCCTAAGACCAACAAAAGAAATTAGGAAAAATGGGAGGCATGAGGCAAAATGTTGGGCGAAAGACCAATCTAAGGTTGACAGGTTTAACATCTTGGTTTGAGAGAGTTACATTTAGGTTGGTTCTTGAGACAGTGGTCCACTTGTGAGGCATATCTGTAAAGAGTTTACAGCTTTAATATGATCTGAGAATCATCAGTGTAGTTCTAGAATATCAAACTGAAAAACTTGAGAATGTCACTGGAATGTGTTAGAAATTGAAGAGCGGTTGTGATAGTTTCAAGCCTTGTAGGAAAACAAATTCAGTGATGAAAGGAGGTGATGTAATTGGGGGTATCAAGATCTTGCTAGGGTTTGGCATCTGTAACAACCCCAGAGATTATAATTCAGTATTAAATTAGAGCTGAACTATATTTAACTACTGAGACACACATGTAAAAACTCCACTAAACTGGGGTAGAAACGCAGAATATTCATTCATTGGCCATACTTCTAGTTTCATTGGGGAAAAAGAAAATATACATACATTATTTTTTCACTGAAAAAAGCAAGGTCAAAATAACCAGTGAAATCTGCAATAATGTTTTGTATAGTGCAAAACACATGCCATGTTGTTCTTGAGTTAACTGTTTTTGTGTATCAGTGGTGCTGGTAAAGAGTTGTTTTTGCATGGTGCTGAACCTTGAGTTATGTTGTGTTTTGTACTAAAACCTGGGGGCATATTAGCAAGACCCACGTTAAAATTATCGCCGTTTTAGCGGCAGGAAACTGCCGCTAAAACGGCGATAATGGGCTTGGTAATATGCGTTATGGAATTCAATAGAAGCCCAGGTTAGATGTCCTGCACATCTAACCTGGGCTTCTATTGGAATTCTATAACGCATATTAGCAAGCCCATTATCGCCGCTTTAGCGGCAGTTTCCTGCCGCTAAAACGGCGATAATTTTAACGTGGGTCTTGCTAATATGCCCCTAAATAACTAAACTAATACACAGGAAACATGTTATTAGGTTGTGACATTACAACAGTGGACTGGAGATGGGATCCATGATAACTTGAGTGAGGTGGTCACTCTAATTGCAATGCAGATCTGTATATTGATGAGGCAGAGGGTGGGAGATAATTCAAGATTGTGTACATTAAGGACCTCGATATGAATTTCCCAGTCATCTCAATTTTGCTGGTAACGAGGTTTACCAGAGAAAATGGGATTACAAGATCAGCAGCAACTCTGTGGATCCGGGGTATTTCAACAAGAGAATTCAGTTTCAGAGAAAATCAAAATTACTAGCAGAACTGCGACAGAAACGACTGATTCTCTAGTGATTTTTCATTTCTCAGAGGTCGCGCAAGGTCCAAAACATATTAGCTGGTACCTTTAACCCTGCACCCATGAGATAGTGATGTCTCTGATATTGGTAAATCCAGGTGGTGGAATTGCTGGGCATAGCTATGAGAAATCCGTAATCAGATAACAAAAGATTTGAACCATACCAAGCACATACACATGTAACATTCACAATGAGCCCAATTCACACAAATAATCTGAGACAAAATCCTAACTTTACGACTTTTGGTATTCACAAAGGGCATTTAGGAGTAGTAAAGTTAGGATTTTGTCTCAGTTAAACTTAAGTTTTGGTCTTCCAAAAGGATAGGGGTTAGGGAAATGACAATAGTGGGACAAAAGCCAGAGATATATACAATAATCAATACAGTTCCAAAATCAGTGAGCGACTTGATTACAGTAGGACAAAAGCAAGAGATATATACAATGAACAGTACAGTTCCATAATCAGTGAACGACATGTCAGCACAAAAAGAGAAGACCAGCAATTGTATACAAGGGGACAAAAGAAGGCGAAAGGCGGAGAGAACCGGCAGAAATTTGGAAGGAGTGAGACTTGTTACACGGAGAAGGCCAAGCAATAAAGGAGATTAAGCACAAAAACAAAAAAAAGAAAAAGGCGGTATGCGCAACAAAGGGGCGTTATTGGAGGAATTTGTTCATTAGGAAGGTTTTAGCTTCTTTTTTGAAGAGCGACAGAGAAGGCATTCTTCTGATGGAGGAAGGAAGCGAGTTCCAGATTTTTGGTGCAGCCCCAGAGAATGCTCGATTATATGTTTTTACATTGCGGAAGCGGGGTGGCTGGAGCACACGGTCTCTGGCAGACCGGGAGTTTCTGGATCTCACAAATATCACAATTTTCTGGGCGAGATATGCCGGGGAGTTCATGTACAAGGCTTTGTGAGTGATGCAGGCCAGCTTGAGTTGGATTCTGCCTTCAAGGGGAAGCCAGTTCAAGGCCTTCAGATGTGGTGAGATGTGGTCAAATTTTCTTGAGCCAGATAAGTCTAGCCAGTGGCGTAACGAAAGTTGAAGGGGCCCCCCTGCAAGGTACACAGAGGAGCCCGTTCTGGATTTAACCCGGAGCTCTCCGGCGTGAGTATAGTGCTGTGGGTGCCCCCTGCAGCTCAGGGGCCCCCCCGCACTGTGGGGGATGCGGGGGCCTGTGTTATGCCCCTGAGTCTAGCTGCTGCGTTGAGGCAGGCTTTTAGGGGGGCCGTCGAAGTCTTAGGTAGGCCAGATAGTGTGGAGCAGCCGTATTCGATTCTGGAGATAACGAACGCCTGCACTGCGGTTTTTAGGTCGGCAGTTTCAAGGAAGGGTTTTAGTTTTCTCAAGTAGCTCAGATGGAATCTGGCAGTTTTGGGCATCGAGTTAATGTGTTCAAGCATATTCAGGTTGCGGTCCAAAGTAATCCCGAGAGGTTTGGTCGAATCCACTATGGTAGGGGTGCAGTTGAGTGCTGTGATCGAGTTAGACCATTCCAGGATGTCATTGGATTTTTTGCTGGGGTGAGATGAGAAGGAACTCAATTCTTTGGGCATTCAGTTTGAGCTGGTTGTTGGCGAGCCATTGAACAGTCAGTTTCAGGGCATCATTTAGATAGGTGATCTCCTCAAGAGAGGAGATTTTAATGTATATCTGAGTATCACCGGCATACATGTGGAAGGAGATGTTGGCCGTGCGAAGAATTTCAGCTAAGGGTTCAAGGTAGAGTTGAAGAGGGTAGGGGACAGAGTAGAGCCTTGCGGGACACCGATGGAGATCGGGGAGGGAGCAGATAGGTTGTTGTTGACAAGGAATCTCTGGGTGCGGTTCTGGAGGAAGGAACCAAACCATTTGATGACGGTACCTCCTAGACCCATCCTGTGTTCAAGGCATTCAAGAAGTTTCTCGTGATTGACAGTGTCGAATGCCGAGGAGAGATCCAGAAGGATCAAAAGACAGGTTTTGCCTTGGTCAAGGGCTAGGAGATCATCGTCTACGATGTGAAGAATAGTAGTTTCACTGCTGTGCCCAGGCCTGAACCCAGATTGGAATTCGTCAAATAGATTGAAATTGGCGATGTGTCGGCTTAGTTGTAGCTGCACACATTTCTCCAGTACTTTCGCAAGAAGAGGGATATTCGAGATAGGTCTGAAGCTATCTGGAATTTCCAGATTCAGAGTGGGTTTTTTTAGGATGGGGATGACTTGGCCGGTTTTCAGGGAGTCAGGTATGGTCCCTTGGAGAAGGGAAGCGTTGATAATGGTAGTCCAGATGGGAACGATGAGTGAGGCGGTCGCTGCCAAGCAGTTGGCGGGGAGGGGTCATTAAAGTGGGTGTTGGTTTTAAGGAGGATAGAATTTTCGAGATGGAATGGTCATCATAAAGTTCGAAGTTGGACCAGTGAGCCTTGTTTTTGGGTGTTGCTTGGTGGGGACGAGAGGAGAGATGGGTCCCAGAAGGAGGAGGAGGAGGGAAGTTTGAGGAGGCATTGAGTTCATTACCTAGCGAGTTGATTTTGGATGTGAAGAAGGAGGAGAACTCATCGCAGGTTATTAGGGATTTTGTTGTTTCTTTTGATGATTTTGCTAGTTTGTTTGATTGAAGTTTGACTATTTCGAAGAGTTTGCGTGGTCTGTTCTTAGCATTTTCCAGTTCTGATTTGAAGAACTCTTTTTTGGACAAGAGGATATTCTTGTTGTACGTATTTCTGGCCTGACGGAGAAGTTTAAGTTGGGAGGCTGGGGGGTGCTGTCTCCAGTTCCTTTCTTTTAGACGGAGAGCTCTCCTTTCGTCATTGAGGGGTCCACTGAACCAGGGGTTTTTGTCTTTGATTTGGGACCTTTTGAGCATTAACGGGGCCAGATCGTCCAAAATGTTAGTCATCGTCGAGTGTTCTGTGAGGTCGTTGACCTTAGATAGATTCGGGGGGGGGAGAAGCTCATTCTTGCAGCGGGCTGTCAGCTTCTTGAAGTCTAGGCTCTTAGTGTCTCTGAGCCAGCGTTTTGGTTTCACCAGTTGCCCAAGGCTTTTCAGGCGGTGGTCAGGTATTATGAAGGTGATGATGTGGTGGTCTGACCAGTCACATGGCTCTATTGAATTCAACCTGACCGCCGAAGCCTTAGCGATTATCCAATCTAAAGTAGCGCCTTTTGTGTGGGTAGGCAGGGTGCAAGCCTGGGTGAGTGATTGGTCGGCAAGGAAGACTTTGACAGCGTTGACCTGGGAGTCATTAGGGTAATTCCAGTGCAGATTAAAGTCACCGAGGAAAATGTCATTGGAGTGGGGCGAGACCTTAGCAGTGATGATTTCCATGAGGAGGTCCGAGAAGGTGTCGTTCCTGCCTGGGGGGTGGTAGAAGATGTGCAATTTGCATAACTGAGTAGTGTGATTACTAATGGAGAGGGCAAGATATTCACAGGAGTCCATGGGTTCTCCATGGAGTTCTGTGACGAGGAGGTCTGAGCGGTAGATGCAAGCAATGCCTCCCCCCTTTTTAATTTGTCTGTCAAGTCTGATGATGTTATAGCTAGGCGGGACCAATAGGTCAAGGTAAGGAGATGAGGATTCATTGAGCCACAACTCTGTTAGGATAGCTGCATCAGTTTTATGGCTAAGGATGAGGGCGGCGATGTCCGAGGCGTGTCTCGCAGCTGACCGGCAGTTAAGAAGGAGGCCGGAGAGTGGGGCATCAGAACGAATGTTGTAAGAAGGGGGAGTTAAGGGTACTTTTGTTAAGTTATTACAGTTAACCCCTCTGTTACGGAGGGATGATAACCTAGTGGTGTTTATTGCGATAGTGGGAATCAGGCAATCGACTTCCTTGTCAGGAGGACAGGGGGCATCGGGGGGGTCGTATAGGATGAGAGGAGGGCTAGGGTCTCCTCCGAGAGATAATTTGGAAGTTTGCGAGGGCGAAGGTGTCTGCTGGCCAGCGGCATGGGCTTGAGAGTGGGTATGGTGAGCAGGGGAAGGACAGAGTTAAGAGAGGGCTTGAAAGTGGTGATAGAGTGTTCAGTGAGGAGAAGGATGTTCTTCAGATCAGATAGGGATTTTTGGATTCTCTGAACTATGATGGATGCTCTGGTGTTCAGGGTTTCAACGTCCAAAGGTAAGGGTTGTGCTTGCAGGCAGGGGACCCGGGGGTGAGGACAGGGTCTAGTGGCATGGGCGGGAGGCCAGGTGAGGGTACACGATCCCCCTGTGGCTAGGTTACTGGGAGGCAGGGAGGGAGGAGGGCTAGGCAAGCTCCGAGAGGAGGAGGTTCCGGGAATGTTGCAGGGGAAGGTAGGTGAGCTGAGGGTGAGGTGATTGTCAGTTACTGAGCGAGAGGGCAAGGAGCAAGGTTGGGGGAGCAGGGGACGGAGTCGTAGACGTAATGGCTGTTGCTAGAGGTTGGGGGGAGTGGAAGGAAGATCTCTGAATGCACTAGGGGAGAGACTATCTATAGGTTTGGACTGAGTGGCGAGCGCGATGGGGGGGGTTCGTGCCAATCCGACCAGGGGGAGGGAGAGAGGGTGTGGAAGAGGGAGAAGAAGCAGCATTAGTAGGTCTAGATGGGAGGCCCTTACTCTTGGGATTGGAGTTGAGTGGACCGGTGCTGCGAAGGGAGTCAGGGGGTGACAGCAGGCACAGGGGGTGCGTGGAGGTGTTAAGTACTAGTTTCTTAAGGGTGGAGAAGAAGTCAGCGAATTTATTGAGATCCATGTCTGATACTTGGATCATGACAATGACATTTTTGTAAGCAGTAATGGTAAGGTCGGCTTTGAGGGTTTGGGATGGCACGATCGTGAGTTTAGAACCATGGGGGATGTTCCTGGCATTGTGTACGTTAAGCACGTTAAATATGGTAGTGCGCCATAGTGCAGTTTTCCTAATGTAGAAAATGAGGTCAATGGTGATGATGCCCCTGTCGGCGTTGAAGTACAGGTCAGAGATCAGGGTCTCAGGGTGTCTTCTCAGGAGGGAGTGTTTAAAGGATTTAGCAGCGCACTTGGAAAGGTTGGGAGGGTAAGCAATGGTGAAGGAGTTACACCCAGTAGGAATAAGGTCAGATCCAGCCATCATGGGAGGATGGGCAGGAAGGCCAGGGAGGGCCCAACGATGCAGATATAGTGGGCAATATCTAATCGGGGAGCAGGGAGTGCAGGGAGGTAGTCTGAATGCAGTGAAGCCCAGAAGCTGTGACCCAGAGGCTGCACCTGGGCAGGCAGTAGGGAGCAGGTCCCGATAAAGGTAGGGGCATCAGGAAGAAGTAGGGTTCCAGAAAGCGCACCGTAGGAACAGTGGGAGGGACACTCTGGTTTACTTTTCTTACCTCAAATTAGACATCAGCACTGAAATAGAATATGCCAAGCATAACAGTGGCTTGTAAACGAGGGGGTCACAGGCTCCTTTTCCTTACCTGCGTCATGCTACACATGCGGGGCTTGAAGGACTATCAGTAGTTCCTACTGTTCAACTTATATCCTGGCTGGGAGTAGATGCAGAATGACAAAATAAGCCCAGGTAGACTCTCCTTGCTCCAGGCCGCACGCGACCCGATCGTCCTATGAGGCAGAGGAACTGGCCTCGCTGCAGCGAGTCACAAGATGGCGGCCGGAGAGTCACACAATTTGTTCATCTGGCCATGCCCATGGACTGCCTGCTTTGAGGAGATCCAGAAGAGATTTTGTGAGTGTTGTCACATTCTGAACGAATCTTCTACAGTACATAATTCCCAGAAAGCTCTGAACTTCAAGACTTTCTGGGGTGGCAGCGGTGTTTTGATGTTTCATACCTTTTTTGGATCTGGTGCTACTCCTTGCAAGGAGAATCAAAGAATTGTGAAGTTCACATTTCTGCTTGTTGAGTGTGAGGCCACTATTGCTGACTGAATTGTTCAGAGTTTCGAGTTGACATGGATATTCTTTGATGTTCGGCAAGTGTACCAGAATGTCATCACTCATGTCTAGCACTTTGTTGGGCATATTCACAAGGACTTATCTCCGAGTTATCACCACATTAACGCAACAAAAGTGGTGATAGATTTAACACCCCATTCACAAGCAGTTGCAAACTGCAGACAACGCAAGAATTCCCGCGATAACTGCCTCAAAATTTACCTCCATGGGTGACACCACCAACTAACCCTAATGAGATGCAGAGTAGGCGTTCCCGTGCAAAAACACATGAAAACACCACTACACTACCTTCACAACGAACTGCCAGATCTGCGATGCGTACTAAAAACAGGCGATAAGCCGCGGTAGCAGCAGGGAATTAACACCTGCCTTCTGCTGGTGTTAAGCGGGACGACTACCTGCAGTATGAAAGGGAGCCCAGGCCAGAGCCACATCTGAAGACCCACAGATGCCATGGAGACAATGATCATGCAGCTCGGAGACCCAAGAGGGCCACAACACCCACTGCCACAACTCCCAGGCCCCGCCCCCTCCAGGTCTCCCCCGGACAAACACATACCATGCATGACACAAGAGCCACAAAAAGCGCATGACGTCGCACAATGACAAACAGAAACACACATGTATGGTCAGAAGAACGAGAAACAGTCACTCATCATTGAAGTAACAACCAAAAACTTTATTGAATAGAACACAAAACACCAAAGCGGAAGACTCCTGTCGGGTCCGTCCGGGACAATCCTGATGTCACAGCCTGGAAAATAAAGCACAAAATCAGAACGTGTGTCATGCGCACATCAAAGGAGCGAGAGACAGAGAAACAGAGAAGGAAAGAAAGGCAGAGAGAGAAAGAGAGAGAAGGAAAGGAAGGGAAGGGAGAGGGAGAGAGAGAGAGGGAAAGGAAGGGAGAGGGAGAAAGAGCGAGGGAAAGGAAGGGAGAGAGGGAGAGGGAAAGGAAGGGAGAGGGAGAGGGAGAGAGGGAGAGGGAAAGGAAGGGAGAGGGAGAGAGAGAGAGAGAGAGAGAGGGAAAGGAAGGGAGAGGGAGAGAGAGAAGGAGGGACACTGCCACACCCAGGCACCACTGCTCACCTGCTGCCACCGGTGCGTCTCCAACCACGTGCCGGGAAAAACTGCAAGCCACCAGGTCTGCAATCTGTAATTGAGGCCAGAGTCAATCATGGCAGAGTCCATCACACTGCACACGGCAACAACGCCTGTCTGTCGTGCGCACACATGCAGCCGCACCCTACCCCTCCCGCCGGCCAGCGCTGGCTGTCCGCACTTGCACACCCAGGCCCCACTGCTCACCTGCTGCCAACGGTGTGTCCACCAGTGGGCACACCACGTGCCCGTGCAAGCTCCAGGCCCAGGTACCGCCACCATGGCATGCTCCACATCATGCGGACCCACACCGCGGCCCAGCAGGTCCCACACATGACGCTGAGTCCTGAGGCATCAATGGCAGAGACCACATCAGTGCACACGTCATCATCGCAGGCTGCACACCCACTCAGCAATTTCGGTGCCACTAACCCTGTGCAACCTCAGTCAGCGCCACATGGTGGTAGGCCCGTGACGGCTGCGAGGCTCCGGGTGCCACTAACCCTGTGCAACCCCAGTCAGCGCCATGTGGTGGTAGGCCCGTGATGGCCGCAAGGCTTCGGGTGCCACTAACCCTGTGCAACCCCAGTCAGCGCCACGTGGTGGTAGGCCCGTGACGGCCGCATGGCTCCAGGTGCCACTAACTCTGTGCGCAACAACTCATGGGCCCTTTATGATTGAGTATCGTGGAACGTCCATCATCCAGTCACCACCGGCAGAGGGGAATGTGACGTTGACGGCCCCTTATATTGGCGGGGTCACATGGCCCGTGACGCCTGTGCCAGATGGGTGTGGTGTGCGTGCAAACCTGCCCTCAGGAAGTGGCTGTGACATGCTGACAACTAGACCAGGGACCTGCAGACCACTAGCGTGTAGACCTGCGACATGTAGCTATGTGGCCCCCCCCTCAGAGCGTAAGTGGAGTGGTCTGGCCTGGCGTACGCCAGACCAGCGCAGGGCTTTCAACAATGACTCGGGGGCTCTGGGCGTGGTTCAGTCCATGTCCAGACTAATGCGTGTGTCCCTGTTGTAGTGTCTACGGCACCCAGAACTCAATCGACAATGTAGCACACTGTGACTGGAATCCCACTAGATGAGCATCATTGAGGTTAGGGGGAATCACTGAGCCTACATTCATCCACACATTCATACATGAATGATGAAAGACATGACACAGAAGTGCATTTGTGAATGTTTAATGCACATCCAGTGGAGTTTTGCAGCTGGAGCAGTACAGGGCCATGCCAACCCCACTTCACAATATGGGCCCGTGGAGGGTCAGTCAGAGACCATCGGGGAATGACAAGTACAGCGGAAGTGGAAGGGTACAGTCCGCAGTGTGGTTGCTGTGTCATTGATCACCAAACAGGATATGGCAGTCCATGTTGCGGTCCAAGGTGAGTGCAGCAGAGGGTATCGGGGGTCAGTGGAAGGTCATGGGGCGATGTGCGGCACCAAACAGCAACAGGCCAGGTGTAGTGCCTCCTTCTGAACTCAAGCCCATCCACGTCCTCGTCCCCACATGTGTGCTCTGCCCCACCTGTGGGTGGTGCAGTTCCAGCTGCAGCACTGTGTGGCAGTGACACATCATGTACCTGAGTGGAATTGCCTGCCGCACTGTGAGGCACCGACACACCAGCGGGCGGAGATGTGGATGGTGTAGGGGCAGCAGCATTCATCTGTGCCACGCCTTGTGGCAGCAATGCCATGTTGAGGACATGCAGGGCTTGGTAGATCCCGGTGGATGCCATCCTTTCCGCCTCCATCCGCACCATGTCCTCCATGAGCCTCCGCATGTGTGCCATCTCACGGCTGAGATTGCTGGAGCCACTCTTAGCGGACAGGTGTTCTTGTCTCCGAGTCATGACTCCAGCGATGTCAGCCAGGGCTCGTTGGAGACCATAGAGCAACGCGTGGGTGACCGTTAGGGACTGGTGGTGGTCCCTGATGGGACTCAGACACCCATGGATGGCGTCAAGTTTGGTAGCCATGAGGTCGAACCCCACCCGCTCAGCCATCTCCCTCTGGACCTCCAACACACGGCATTGGAAGGCCATGTGTTGTTCGGGGGGGTCTTGGGAGACAGCCGGGGTTGTGGGTGCCTCCTGCTGGGTGGTTTGTGGAGTGAGTGGGGTCTCCTCGATGCAGCTGGGCTGCCCTGGCCCTGGAGGTGATTGGCGGATGAGTTCAATGATGTCTTGGAGGGCTTGGGTGTCGATTCTGGTGGTGTCCTCCTCGTCATCAGTGAAGCGTGGCTGGGACTGCTCTGCAGGAGGTGTTGATGGTGCCTCTGCAATGTGAAGGGGAGATGCTGTGTTACAATGTGTCCACATGTATGTGGCCTCATGGTACATGTTCACATTCAGACAGCATGGCAATGTACATTGTGACAGTGTGTAGATCAGGGCCATGATCCAGAGTCATTGTGGGTGTGCACTGTACTCTGCTTGATTGTGCACGTGTGCCATTGTGGTCATCTCCCCCGTCCCCCAGTACCTGGTGGTTATTCACCCTGTTGCTGTTGTGTTGTGTCATGTCGAGCAGTGTCCGGTCCCCCGACTCCTGCCACGGTCTCCACACTGATGACTGTCGACACCAGCTCCTCTATGTCATCCAGCTCCAGCTGTGGTGCTGGGCTCCCACCTCCAGTATGCATTGCTGCCTTCTGGTTGCCTGCGAGTTTCTCCGTGGTCTTGCGTTTGATGTCAATCCATCGCCTCTTGACCTCGTCCATTGACCTCTTGTGCTCTCCGACAGCATTCACCTTGTCCACGTTGGACCACCATAATCCATTTTTGGTGCCGAATGACACATTGGAGGCGACAAACAGTTGTTGATGGTGTTCTATCACCTCTGTGACCAGGATCCTATTCTCCTGCGGACTAAACTTCGTCTTCCTCTTCTTCTTGACCTTGCCCTTCCCTGTCACCGAGGTCCCAGGCTGGTCGTCCGTGGTGCTTGTGGGGTTGCGCTCGTCCTCTGCGCCTGCTCCGGCTGCCTCCATGGTGCTTCGGTGTTGGTCATTTTGTGTTTGTGTGTTTTTTCTCCTTTTGTAGTGATTTTCCCGCCTGCCGTGTGTGTATGGCAGGCCTGGCGCTGCTTATCGCTGATTTCCTCATCGCGAATGGGCTCATCGCATGTTTTTTGGTGTTGGGGTTTGTGTTTTTGACTCCGTCGCGGTGGTTGTTTCGCGGACGTTGGCCGCGTTTTTGGAGGACTATTGCATGGTACCGCCGTGTTGTGAATTCCAGGTTAACACGGGGTTATTTTCCCGCGATCGACTGCAATGTGTAAAGTTGTGTTAACATTTTTTGGTGATGTTTAGCGCACGTTCTTGTGAATATCCGCCTAAGTCTTGAGAGTACCTTTTGAATATTTTGCTGAGAACCCTCTGCCATGCTAAGATGCCAAAACTGAGTGATGTATATCTTCTCAAGGCAACATGTATGGAAAACGTTGTGAGATACGTAGAGTCCTCATGTAGGTACAACTAATAATAACCTGCTTCCAAATCAATCTTTGAAAACCATCAGTCTCCATTGACTTTTGTGACAATGTCATGGTTGGTGTAAGATGGTGCTTTCTCTTTATCGCTTTATTTGATAAGTACATATCTATGTAGATTCTCACCTTGCAAGATTGTTTTGGTTTTCTTTCTATGACTGAGAGTGAATCCTGTAGAGCAGGTCTTTCCACCTTCTCCATAATGTCTTCTTCTGCTTCTTCATGGGGGTTTAGCTCTTGTTTAGCTCGTTCTATTACTGTTCTTTTACTTTCAGACTCAGTGTCCTCTCAAACACATCAGTAAACTCAGCATGTGGTTCACATCAAATTTGTGTACATCAAATCAAATGAGATTAGATGGAGGGACTCTGTGGCCTTGCTGCTAATATATTGCCATCTGCTCTAGTTATGTAGAAGTAAGCCTGAATACAGTGATGATCATGTGGCACTTTAATACAGACTGTGGCTGTAAGGTTGAGAAACGAAATTCTACAATTTGTATATACTTTGGTGTAAGTAGTTTTACATTTCGGCCATGGACTCATAGTCGCTCCAGGATATCATGAACAGTTGTTCCAGTATTGATGAGATATGTTATTGGTGACCCTTGAATATCTAGTTAAACTCGTCGTAGTGAGGGCTGCTTTTGGGGACTGTCTCCTCCAAGGACAGATATGAGATAAACATTTTTAGCCCTTAGGTCAGAGTCTGTTTCCATGTCATTTACATGGAAGGTTTTAAACTGGACACTGTGTATTTCACCTCTTTCTTAATACATTCTTTATTCCACTGGGCAAATGGCACGCCTTGGTGTTGGCTGCATGGGGTGTCTTCTTGCTGCCTTGTGTGGGCATGACTTGTTTGCATAATTTCTTCAATGTTAGTTTATGAATGTCCTCACTGTCTTCTGAGAATGAGTCAGCCTTGGTCTTGATGGTGCTGGAGACCACCGAAGCTTCCATGTGTGCTCGGATCAATACAAGTTATTGTAATTGGTGAAAGTAAGCATGGCTGTTAATCTCATTTCACCCTGTCGTAGGATTTCTCGCTTCAGTTGCGGAGAATGGCAAATTTGAATTATTTGTGCCTGGATCTCTTTGTCATGATGCCTAAGTCACCTGTGCTGGTGAGGCTTGTCAGGCGGGGGTAGAATGCATCAATAGGTTCTTTGGGGCCCTGCTGTGCTGGCCATATAACAAATCTTTCATAATCACAGTTCAAGTGAGTGCTAAATTCTCCATTTATTGCAGTCACAGAAGCATTGCAATAATTTTTTCGGCCAATGTGAGAATGATTTGTGAATTTGTTCCCCAGTCAGATCTAGTAGTAGAGACCTTTTTGTGGTGGGGTCTGTCTCTGTTATAGCTGCCCATCAAGTAATTTGCACATTGAGCAATTCATGTCTTTCAGCATGACGCCACTAAATATGGGGCTGACAACATGTTCAGTAGTTGAATGTTCAAGGCAGAATTTTGAAGCATGACTCCAGGGCAGTGTTATACCTTCCTGAGGAAAATGACAAAACAATTGGTCATAGTGTTGCACTGCCTGGTTTCTTGATGTTCAATGTCACAAAAATACACTAATAAGTTCTTTCACTTTCCATACTTTTTTCCAGAGGTGTTCAGATTTCCCCATTTCCATTGCATATTTTTTGTTTGTATACATTTACATTTTGATTTGTAATTGATTAAAATGCGTGTTTGTTGCTTGGATATGAATTTACCTTAAAGAAATGAAAAGACAAGAGGCATTTGGCAAAACACGAACAAGTTGGTTTAATGAAATGCAGCGGACTGGAGAGTCTCGACAGAATGAGTCTGAGAGAAGTCTCTCGGTATACAAAGTTTTTGCTGATATTTTATACATCTCGTGAGGTACAATAAAACAATTTCTGCATTTTTGGAAAAGCATCTCAATCGTAAATTAACAAGTTTGGACATCTGATAAGGACACAGATGGCTCTCGACCTCTGGTGTATATGTCGAGATATCCGGCATGAGGAGAGCATGATCACTACGTGTGGTGTGCATGTTATGTCCTGACTGGCTAAGTGTTCTTACCTACATGTGGTATACAGCTTTGTGGTATTTTTGGGCAATGCAAGCTTTTGGCCAAATGTGTTTTAATCGGCCAATTTCCTCTGAACTGTGTGTGGTGTAACTATCTCTCTGTGGGATCAAACAGGGTTTTCCCTGGGCGCACGTTTGTCTTTGGGTTAAGAGAGACCCCACTTGTGACCTGTCATTCGATAGGCGTGGGTCTGGGTCACAGACCCTGCCTGACCACGTATCTCTAAATTGGGGTTGATGTGGAGGTAACCTTGGGTAAATCCGACGGCTATGATACAAGTTCATTGAAACTTCTGAAATTAATATTGCACTCACTAGTATAATTTTTATTGACTTTCTCAACATTGTGCATACAGTTGTCACAGCATACATTGACATTGTCTTTACTGATATTAACATAGTTATGTGTGCCTAGATGATAGCGTACATCGACATTGTTTTTACTGCTAACAACATTGTGATTCTTGCATGAAATATGGCATACATTGACATTGTTACTGCCAGTATCGACACTGTTGTGCTGGCATAGATTATGGCATTCATTAACATTGCAATTATGGGTATTGCCTTTATTTGGCCAGCACATATCATGGTATTCATTGACATCGTATTTATTTAGAACGTTGTTTCTTCCCCTGTACAGAGTAATGGAAAGCATCCACAGTCACATTATCAAACAGCTCCTCCTGCTTGTGTCAGTGTCTTACTGCACCCTCGTGATACAGTGTGGTGATCCTGGGCCTGAGTCTTTACATGCACTTGATGTCCCTGGAATTCTGGAGCAAATTTAAAAGGCGTGCCTGCAATGGTGCTAGGCTTCTGAAACTGCACCACCACAGGGGGAAAGGACATGAATGCACCTTACTGGATAAATACAGCACATTCCTGCCATTTATCTTTGAAGCAGGGCAGCGCAGCACGGTAACGTGCCATGCTGCCCTGCGCCATCATTCTCGTAAATATGTCCCTCAGTGTGCAAGGACCTGCCAGCCAGCTGGCTTGTTCCTCTGTGTCCAAGCAGGTGCTCCCCAACTGAGCAAAACTCCCCACATTCAGTGCTTAAGGTGATATAGTCTGCCACACGTGCACAACTGCTAATCACATGTAGGGGCCCATTTATTTATAGATAGTCCTGACGTAGACAGGATTCGCCCATTAGAAAAACAAAAACATGTAATACATGTGGAAGACCACATGGAAACCCCCTTGTGCCTCGTTGGACATAATATAGTTCCTGTGCTATTAAATGGATATATTTCCTAAAATATATCCCTTCCAAATATTCTGTAGGGAACATCTTTTCCTGCATGCAGCATCACCACTATGCCGGCATGCAAGAGGAGTTGCCCTAGAATACTGTGCATGAGGCTAAGTGAGCCAACATGCGCCAGAGAGGAATACAAGATGGTTACCAAGAGCACTTTGACATGCCGAAGAAAGAAGATCAAGACGTAGGCGGTAGCTTGTGGGATGGAGATGCTGTGTACGAGGCCACTCTCAGCTTCAGCAAAAAGGTAAGAGAAGAACCCTTACACTATGTCACACTTGCTTCGCATTCTCACAATACTTAAACCCAACTTCATACATAGCCATGGCCACTGGAATTAAGCGATTGTGCATCCACAGCATTTTTTGCATAATTATACCTTTGCCACATTTGCCATATAGTCCATAATCTGCTGCATAATCTGTAGATTTTCTAGCTCAAACAGTTACCAAAAAGGGAGCGACGTTTTGTGCACAGTGGAAGGCCCTTTGCAAAGGTTAAATGGTCAGATTTATGTTGCTTATTGCTAAATTTAGGTGTTAAACTGGTACACATGAGGTGCAACCAATGCCCAGATAGTAGTGAAAAGAGTGAAAATGACAAAATAATGAAGTAATACTATCACAAAAGGTGCCACATTAAACTGCATAATTTGTTTTTCTTGCCACATGATTTATTCAATCCTGCAGCATAATTTGACCCCTGCCGTACAATTCCAGTGGCCCACTAACAACCACACACCCTCATACTACCGAACATATATTTAATTTCATGTTCATTGAATCTCGCTATGGAGTGCTCCACACATCATACATCAAAGACCACATTACCTATCACATGCTCTTCAATGAAAAAACACAATTCACTCTGATGCCTCGCACATCCTAGGCTTTCTTCCAACAGACTGCAGCATCCATCATATGGACTTGCACATAAGAAGGGAGGAGGTCTACACCCTAGGGAAGCAGGTTACACACTACTCTAAACACTTGCTAGCGTGCCATTTCGCAAATCATACCTCTACCTTCCATCACATATACACGCCTCAAGAGCACAACAAGGACTTCATTGTTTAATTCTCAGATCTCTTCATCAACTCATCCATCCAACACACCCACACCAGCCTCTTGGGTGATTTCAACCTGCCAGATAACATAAGCTCAAAACAAATAGGAGACACCCTCCAAACCTCATCAACACACTCAACGTTTTACAGCATGTCAGCCACCCAAACACCCCAAAGGCCACATCCTTTATCTTGACTTATCGACATCATGAATAAGCCAATGCAAGCTACCCATAACCCTGGACTGAACCTGCCCCTTTGCCATCGTTATCTTACTGCTCAGCATCCAATACAATCCAACTAACAAACTGAGATCAACCCAAAAGAGAAGACCAAGGGCCAGATGTACGACCATTTGCTTTTGCGACTCGCAAATTGCAAAAAATTGCGACTCGGAAATGTACAATAGTGTCAGAGACACTGTTAGTGATTCCCAATAGGGTCGCAAAATGCGAGGCTCATGAATATTAATAAGCCACTGGCAATTTGCGACCCCATTGGGAATGGCTGGCTGTTGGACTTGGCCCTTTTGGCAGGTTCACCCCTAAACTTTTTGCCTGTCTCCTAGCCTTTTCCCTGTGTAGTGTTGGTGGTTTTAGGCCTCTGCGCACTTTAGCACTGTGTCCCAGTGTAAAGTGCGTGCGCACTCTGAGTGCGTGTGGGGAGATGGGCCTGCCCTCCCATAGGAATGCATGGGGGATATGTGTGTCCATGGTAATTCCTGGTGTGAGAGGAGTGCAGGGGCAAGTTTAGTATGTGCGAACTCGTGAGAATAAATGCTGCGCAATGGTGTGCGCAGATTTATTGTGACTAGTGGAGAAGTGCCACTTTTAGAAGTTGGCATTTCTGTGTGCTGTGTGTCTGCCTGCCTGATGTGGAGTGCATGTCTGGCTTGTGATTGACAGGGGCTGGGTGGTGTGCTTGGCTCCAGGAGCCAAGATGAGTCTGCCCAGTGGTGAATAGGGAGATCTGCATGTAGATGGGAGGGAGGAGTTGCACCTGGGACCTGAATAGGGCTGTGCCTTCCCTCCACAATGCTGGCTCCACCCCCTGTGGTGCGTCTGATGTCCCTAGCCTGTCCTGTGAAAGGAGAGAGGAGCTGAGCAAAACAAAGTGCTCCAAAGCTCCCCCAAACCAGTTGCATCTGGTTTTTCCCCAGCCCTGTGCTATGTGACAAAGGAAAAGGGTGTATAAAAGAAGGGGCTGTGACCCCATGAAAATGTTCTGTTGTTCCTGTGACTTGGGGGGGCCTGTTGCTGCTGCTGGGCTCCAGGAGGAAACCGCCACGAGGAGCTACCTCCCTGCTGGAGGGCCCTGTGAGCTGGCCTGCCTGGGTCCAGCTTTGTGCCCCTAAAAACTTTGCTGCTGGAGCTGTGGCTCCTAGCGCCTCGTGAGCGCTACATTTAAATTTCCAGGAAGAAGGAGCGTGGATCCTGCAGCGCTGAGGCTGCGACGTGCTTTGAGGGAATCCTGGCGTGTGGGATTCCCCCTGCGCTGCCCGAGAAGAGCGGGAGCCCACCCCGCATCTCTGCTGCATCCTTCGTGCTTATTAAATTAAGCAGGTGCCTACCCCGCATTTGGGTTCTCTAGCGGGTGTCCAACCCGCTTTATGCACATTTTGCGAGCGGGTGCCCACCCCGCATTGAGGAGATCGGAAAAGAAATCACCGCCGCCCGAAGAGAAGAAGCGCCGCAGACGCGACGCGGAAGCCAGGCAGCCTTGCCTGGACGTGGGCGGAGCTTCACCCGAGGTCCGCCTGGGACAGGAAGTTAGGCGAGCGTGTGCCGTTTTGGAGGCGGGGCTCTCGTGACCGGAGAGAGCCCCGCGAGTACAGGAGACGGAGGAGCCTAGGTCGAGGCGGGAGCCTACCCCGCCTTCGTGTGGACCCAGGAAGGGCCGCCTGCAGCCTAGGACGACCGGAGCCTCGCAGGCTCCCCGTTGAAGTCCGAAAGAAAGGAGCAGAGTCCTCAAGGAGTCCCCGGTGAGTGAGGGCTCCCAGGGGGAAGTGTCGGTCCCTATAAGTGAGCAGGGATCCACGTTACGCCCCAGAAGAGTCCCGTTACCAAGGGAGTCCCCTTTGAGCATCCCTTTTTTGGTGCTCTTGAGGCCCGAGTCGTGGCAGGGCCCCTGTGAGCTTCCCAGCTGCGCCGCCGTAGCAGGCAGCTGCAACGTGGGGGCATGTTTTGTTAAGAAGCCCCAGTGGGGGCCCGAGAGGCACGAGGAGTGCCAGACTTTTATTTGCACCTTTTGCCAGCTGCCCTGCGAGAGCGCAGGCAGCTGCAACCTTGGGGGACAGGTTCATTTTAAATTGCGAGTCCCAGAGAGGGGCTCAGGGGGCACGCTGGTGCCCGTGCTCAGTTTCACAGCTGCTTAGCAAGTAGTGGGCAGCTGCCACGTTTAGGCTTGCGCAATTGCGCACTCTTATTTCGCTGCTTTTTGCAGCCAGCCCTGACATTCTGGACGTTGGGCATTTGAGCCCCTGGGAGAGGCCAGTTGGCCGGGGCTCAACTTTATGGTTGGTAGGGCGCAAGGCCCTAATGTGATTTATGCCTCTGATATGGTTATGAGGTTAGTGCATAATGTATTTATGCTTGTAATGCCTACGGTAATGCCTATTGCGTAAGGTGTGATGCTAATGGGGTCTGGGCCTAATGTAGTTTTTATGCCTAAGGTGATTCAGGCGCAAAGTGATTTATGCATCCTATGTTTTACATTACAGGTTCTCACGCTTAGTTCCTAACTGTACCCGTAATTACTGGTTGTGCGCTACATTTATTATTTGTGCTACATTTACAAATGGTGATTTGTGATGGTTATGACAGTGGCCCCATTGGCCCTGTCGGGTGTAAATAGTCCCCTGTGAATATTGCCTAGTGCCAGTTGGCACACTGTATATTATGTGATTATGTTTCTAAGGTATTTATGACAATACAAAGGCTATTTTTTATATAACCTTGTGTGGAGTTCCTTTTGTGGTGTGCCTAGTGTGTTGCTGCTGTGAGAGTGTGTTGCGCAAACACTTTACACATTGCCTCCGGGATAGGCCTGACTGCTCGTGCCAAGCTACCAAGGGGGTGAGCAGGGGTTATCTTGGGTGTGTAACTCCCTCGCCCTGACTAGAGTGGTGGTCTCTGCCTGGCTTTGACGCAAGCCTTAGCCAACCAGAGATCCCATTTCTAACATTGGTTGGCAGCGGTGAGGATAGGACTTGCGTTTGCGCAGTACCACAGCGACAACTGGTTGCACTACAAGCTCTGCACTTAGATAATCACGTGTTTGGGGATTATTGTTTCTGAGGTTGTTATTTTATTCTTCTCCTAAAAAGTGTCATTTGTAAATTGTGTACTCTTGCTTCAGCTCAGAAACCTAGGTCTCCTGTGTTGCACGTGTCCCTGAGCGTCCTGCCAAAATGGAGTCTGCTTTTAATTTTTGTGGTCTGTTTAGATACAGCATGTGGGAGTTGGTGGATTTCTGTAAGGAGAGAGACATAGCAGTGAGTGGGTCAGACACCCAGTCAAAACTGAGGGACAACCTGATCCAATGGCAAAAGGATGAATGGGACTGTGAGCGCAATGAGGAGAAGAGGGCCCTGGCCGCACGCCAAGAGGGTGGTGGGTCTGAGGGGGGCCCTGAGGAGTCTGAAGAGGAGGAAGAAAGTGACAGGACCGGGACGCCAGTAGATAGTGAGGACCCCATGGATAGGGAGTCCCTTGCTGGGTCCAGTGTCGGGGGCAGTGCCCCATCCCTTTTCCTGTCCCCAGAGGAGTGGGTGGATAGGAGGGAAGAAAGGGAGCATCAGCTGGCTTTGGAGAAGCTCAGGTTAGAGCATACCAAGGAGATTGCGCAGCTGAGTGTGGAGGAGAAAAAGCTAGAGACCGAGAGGGTCTTAGTGCAGGAGAGGATGGCGGAGGCTGAGAGGGCCTTCGCCAGGGAGAAATTAGCTCGGGAGGGTAGATTATCCCCTGAGTGCAGTTGTAGTTTTCTGGATTCCCCAGTGAGGGTGGGGTCCAGTGGTGGCAGCAATATGGAGTCCAGTGCAGGAAGTCCCATTCCCAGTTCCCAAAGTATGGTACCTTGTTCCCGAGAAGAGGAGTACAGGTTGAAGTTCAGGGGCAGTAGGAAACTGTCTCACCAGTCTTGGGTGGATTTTTCGGATGAATGTAATGATGCACTGGCTGATTGGG
The DNA here is from genome assembly GCA_963921515.1 of Calotriton arnoldi. NCBI lineage: Eukaryota > Metazoa > Chordata > Amphibia > Caudata > Salamandridae > Calotriton > Calotriton arnoldi. The sequence continues at coordinate 16,447 of CAWUFW010022389.1, read as the reverse complement.
TAAGGGTTAACACGGAACAGGATTTTGAAGGACTGTTCGATCTGGTTATCAGAGAGCACCTGCTCAGTTGTTGTTTGCCGAGGTTGCGCCAACACCTGTTGGAGGGTGGGTTTTCTGATCTATGGGAGTTTACACGAGAGGCAGACCTCTGGGTGGAGGCCCAAGGTTCTGGTGAGGCCTTGGGGAGTGATTCCGAAAGTAATGGTTCAGGTATCTTCCAGTCCTGTATTGAGGAAGAGGTTCAGTGTAGCCCAGCTAGGTCCCAGTGTAGTGGGAGGGGTGTAGGGGCTCACGTCCTGTCTCAGTGGAGTAGGAGTGAGTGTGGGACTGAGTGTCCCCAGGTGCCCGAAACCCAGTCTCAGAGCCTGGATGGTTTCTTCAGGGAACACGAGGTTGGGAGCCTAGGCTGTCCTGTTAGTCCATTTGAGGAGGATCTCCTAGTGTCTGGAGAACCGGGAGCGTCTGTAAATAGAGCTCCAGTGGTTCTGGTGTCTGGCAGTGCCGCTCCAGTTGGGAGGGTACAGAAGTCCGGATTGAGGGGTGAGAGGGGGATGTGTTCCCCAGTGGAAGAACCAGTGGGTCAGGGGCCAGCCAGAAGGGCTGAGTCTCCTAGAAGTGACCATGGTGACACCACTTCTGTCGTGGGGGATCTCTGCGCACTGTCAGATGGACAGGGGTCGGGAGGTCTGCGCCACGCAGACTGTCACGCAACACATGAGTCATGTGTTACCCTCGGGGGCTGCTGTGTGCGCCCCGGAAGTCCTGGTGTGCCAGGCAAATGCTCAGCCGTGGGGTTCAGCCCCAAGGTTGGGAGGCCAGGTTCAGGATCCGCCTTATCTGGAGGAAAGGACATCTGTAATCAGTGTCCTGACCGGTTCATCTTCCAGGGGTACCGCTCCAGTTGGGAGGGTGCAGAACTCTGGAAGGGGGTGCAGAGGGAGGGAGTCCTCGCCTCTGACCCCGGTGCAACCTGAGGGTTTAGACCCTAGGTTGGGAGACCAGTTGTTGGAGAGAGGTCCTGAACTGGTGGGAGAGTTGTGTTCTGAGGGTGCTTCTCCAAGGAGGAGAGTGCGGAGCCCTAGAAGAAGAGGTAGGGGGAGGAGAGCCTCACCCGTGACTTCTGGTCCGCCTGAGGGTGCAGACCCTAGGCTGGAGGATCAGTGGCAGTCTAGACCTGCCCTGATGAGGGGAAGAGTGGAAAATGGCTACTATGTGCCAGGGGTTACTACCCCCCACTCTGTGAATGGGCAAGGACCAGTGGCATCTGGATGGCCTAGGGCCTGGTCCTGGCCACGGACAGCTAGGGAGTACCAGTGGGGTAGCCCAGTTGGTCCAGCCAGCTTTTTCAGAAGGAACCACATGGGTTCACCGTGGCGTAGAACCGGAGGGTGTCCCTGCAGTTGTGGGCCCGCGTCCGTGTTCTATCGCCCCAAGCAGGGAAGCCCATCACAGTGGTGATTGGTCTGCCCTGCGTTTTGGCTGGAAGGGGGTTGTGTTGGACTTGGCCCTTTTGGCAGGTTCACCCCTAAACTTTTTGCCTGTCTCCTAGCCTTTTCCCTGTGTAGTGTTGGTGGTTTTAGGCCTCTGCGCACTTTAGCACTGTGTCCCAGTGTAAAGTGCGTGCGCACTCTGAGTGCGTGTGGGGAGATGGGCCTGCCCTCCCATAGGAATGCATGGGGGATATGTGTGTCCATGGTAATTCCTGGTGTGAGAGGAGTGCAGGGGCAAGTTTAGTATGTGCGAACTCGTGAGAATAAATGCTGCGCAATGGTGTGCGCAGATTTATTGTGACTAGTGGAGAAGTGCCACTTTTAGAAGTTGGCATTTCTGTGTGCTGTGTGTCTGCCTGCCTGATGTGGAGTGCATGTCTGGCTTGTGATTGACAGGGGCTGGGTGGTGTGCTTGGCTCCAGGAGCCAAGATGAGTCTGCCCAGTGGTGAATAGGGAGATCTGCATGTAGATGGGAGGGAGGAGTTGCACCTGGGACCTGAATAGGGCTGTGCCTTCCCTCCACAATGCTGGCTCCACCCCCTGTGGTGCGTCTGATGTCCCTAGCCTGTCCTGTGAAAGGAGAGAGGAGCTGAGCAAAACAAAGTGCTCCAAAGCTCCCCCAAACCAGTTGCATCTGGTTTTTCCCCAGCCCTGTGCTATGTGACAAAGGAAAAGGGTGTATAAAAGAAGGGGCTGTGACCCCATGAAAATGTTCTGTTGTTCCTGTGACTTGGGGGGGGCCTGTTGCTGCTGCTGGGCTCCAGGAGGAAACCGCCACGAGGAGCTACCTCCCTGCTGGAGGGCCCTGTGAGCTGGCCTGCCTGGGTCCAGCTTTGTGCCCCTAAAAAAAACTTTGCTGCTGGAGCTGTGGCTCCTAGCGCCTCGTGAGCGCTACATTTAAATTTCCAGGAAGAAGGAGCGTGGATCCTGCAGCGCTGAGGCTGCGACGTGCTTTGAGGGAATCCTGGCGTGTGGGATTCCCCTGCGCTGCCCGAGAAGAGCGGGAGCCCACCCCGCATCTCTGCTGCATCCTTCGTGCTTATTAAATTAAGCAGGTGCCTACCCCGCATTTGGGTTCTCTAGCGGGTGCCCAACCCGCTTTATGCACATTTTGCGAGCGGGTGCCCACCCCGCATTGAGGAGATCGGAAAAGAAATCACCGCCGCCCGAAGAGAAGAAGCGCCGCAGACGCGACGCGGAAGCCAGGCAGCCTTGCCTGGACGTGGGCGGAGCTTCACCCGAGGTCCGCCTGGGACAGGAAGTTAGGCGAGCGTGTGCCGTTTTGGAGGCGGGGCTCTCGTGACCGGAGAGAGCCCCGCGAGTACAGGAGACGGAGGAGCCTAGGTCGAGGCGGGAGCCTACCCCGCCTTCGTGTGGACCCAGGAAGGGCCGCCTGCAGCCTAGGACGACCGGAGCCTCGCAGGCTCCCCGTTGAAGTCCGAAAGAAAGGAGCAGAGTCCTCAAGGAGTCCCCGGTGAGTGAGGGCTCCCAGGGGGGAAGTGTCGGTCCCTATAAGTGAGCAGGGATCCACGTTACGCCCCAGAAGAGTCCCGTTACCAAGGGAGTCCCCTTTGAGCATCCCTTTTTTTGGTGCTCTTGAGGCCCGAGTCGTGGCAGGGCCCCTGTGAGCTTCCCAGCTGCGCCGCCGTAGCAGGCAGCTGCAACGTGGGGGCATGTTTTGTTAAGAAGCCCCAGTGGGGGCCCGAGAGGCACGAGGAGTGCCAGACTTTTATTTGCACCTTTTGCCAGCTGCCCTGCGAGAGCGCAGGCAGCTGCAACCTTGGGGGACAGGTTCATTTTAAATTGCGAGTCCCAGAGAGGGGCTCAGGGGGCACGCTGGTGCCCGTGCTCAGTTTCACAGCTGCCCAGCAAGTAGTGGGCAGCTGCCACGTTTAGGCTTGCGCAATTGCGCACTCTTATTTCGCTGCTTTTTGCAGCCAGCCCTGACATTCTGGACGTTGGGCATTTGAGCCCCTGGGAGAGGCCAGTTGGCCGGGGCTCAACTTTATGGTTGGTAGGGCGCAAGGCCCTAATGTGATTTATGCCTCTGATATGGTTATGAGGTTAGTGCATAATGTATTTATGCTTGTAATGCCTACGGTAATGCCTATTGCGTAAGGTGTGATGCTAATGGGGTCTGAGCCTAATGTAGTTTTTATGCCTAAGGTGATTCAGGCGCAAAGTGATTTATGCATCCTATGTTTTACATTACAGGTTCTCACGCTTAGTTCCTAACTGTACCCGTAATTACTGGTTGTGCGCTACATTTATTATTTGTGCTACATTTACAATTGGTGATTTGTGATGGTTATGACAGTGGCCCCATTGGCCCTGTCGGGTGTAAATAGTCCCCTGTGAATATTGCCTAGTGCCAGTTGGCACACTGTATATTATGTGATTATGTTTCTAAGGTATTTATGACAATACAAAGGCTATTTTTTATATAACCTTGTGTGGAGTTCCTTTTGTGGTGTGCCTAGTGTGTTGCTGCTGTGAGAGTGTGTTGCGCAAACACTTTACACATTGCCTCCGGGATAGGCCTGACTGCTCGTGCCAAGCTACCAAGGGGGTGAGCAGGGGTTATCTTGGGTGTGTAACTCCCTCGCCCTGACTAGAGTGGTGGTCTCTGCCTGGCATTGACGCAAGCCTTAGCCAACCAGAGATCCCATTTCTAACACTGGCCCTCCCAGGGATGGTGGCCTGCTGGGCTCAGCAGACCTCCATGTCTGGGACTGCTTTTGAATAAAGCAGTTTTTTAAAATAAATGCAGCCCGTTTTTCTTAAAGGAAAACAAGAAGCATTTTAAAAAAAAAAAAATTAAACGTTTCGTTTAATTTTTTAAGGGCAGATAGTGGTGCCCTTAAAAAATATTTTTGGAGCCAGTCACAAAGGGGAAGGGGTCCCATGGGGACCCCTTCTCATTTGCGACTCCATTACCACCCTCTTGAAAAGGGTGGTAATTTGCGTGTGTATTGCGAGCGCAATTGCGGTCGCAAAACATTGGTACATGGCTTTGCGGTCGCTATTAAGAAGGGAACGCCCCTTCCTAATAGCAAGTCGCAAATGAATTGCGACTCGCTAGTTAGGGTTTGTACATGGCCCTTGGATATTTTTGCATGCGCAAACGGGTCGCAAACCCGTTTGCACATGCAAAAATACATCGTACATCTGGCCCCAAATCTTCAGATTCTTTAAATACTTCTCCATAGGCAACTTCATGTTCAAACTCATCTCTCTCCCATACCAACTTCACATCCGATGCCAACATCGTTATAAAGAAGTTCAACACTTAATTACAGAACTATGTGAACATCTCTACTCCAACTAAAACAGACAAGTGCGAGCCAAAAGCTTCAGCAGTTTGTTCTAAAGACCTTTCTGACAAAAAAGGTTCCGTCCACAGATACGAAAGAAAATGGTAGAAAAACAGATCTCCTGATGACGTCACAAATCTGAAGTCCCTTTGAGCAACATGCAGAGAGCTCATCACACCAGCCAAAGCAAAGTACTATACCAAAACCATCAATGAAGACACCAACATAAGCATTACATTCAAGCACATCAAGCACCACATCATGCCCCTGCCAGACAAATCTATACCACACTTCACAGAAGACATGTGCAATGTCACCTGCCTCTTCAGTAAACAAAATACAGAAGATGCAACAACACAATGATTACTTCTGCTTCTCCTCTTATGCCTACCGCTTCGAGTACAAATCTGCAGTAGTGAACCCTCAAAGACCTATCTCTTGCAGATCAACATACTCAACTCTCCCAAAGATATTATATATATTATGAAGAATGTCTTACTCACGTCTTGCACCAAGGCTCCCTCCAGGGAAGGTGTGCCACCCCTCGCCATCATTGTCAATATCTCTCTCACTCAAGGTATCTTCCCAGAAGCTCTCAAGACAGGCCAGAACACCCAACTCTTAATGAAATCTGCATTAGACCATGATGACCTCCTAAACTACCTCCCAATCACTCACCTACAAGTCATAAGAAAGATAAATGAAAAAGCATTCAACAGTCCACACTCAACTCGAAGATCACAATATTGCTAATCTTCTCCTGTACAACTACTAATCTGGCTTCAAATCACGCTCCAGCACAGAGACCACCATTTTACACATCATAGGATGATGTCTTATTGGCCACAGATGAAGATGACCTTGCATTTTGATATTCTGATATTGCTGGACCTCTCATCTTAGTTTGACCTAGGCAACCAACCCACCACCTTGCTCCTATACAGCCTGGAGTCTTGAATGGAATTCATTGGTAATGTTACTCACTGGTCTCTTCCAATCTAAGCGACCAACACCAGTTTGTTCATATGGGCATCTCCAAGTCGCAAAAAGATCCTTAACACCTGTGGAGTGCCACGGGTTTCACATTATTACATCCTATCTTCACACTCTACTTGGAGCCCCTTTGGGATCTACTCAAAGATAGCAGAATCAAGATTTAATAAAATACCAATGATACACACCTCTACCTGAAAGTCTCCTCTGCCATTAACTGAAAGCCAAGTCCCTTGTTTTTCCCTGGGCAACAATCTCACACTCAAGAAATATGCTGCAGAGACAGCCTGGTAATAGCTCTCTTCTGAAGAAATTGAAACTGTTTTATCCAGAAAGTAACTTCAAAGGTACTATTCAAGCATTTATGGTCTTGTGTGTGGATGATGGTAACATTCTGCCCCATGGTCTCCTAGACTTCACACTTACAACCACATTGATGTTCTAAATATCGAAAAAATATTCACTGCAAAAATATTGACTCCAATACTTTAACAGGTAGGTACAAAAATATTGAATCAAAAATATTGAGGTAAAAAATATATATGTAAACAATATTGATTTAAAAATATATATAAAATAAAATAATATATAGTAAATATATTAAATATTAATAATATTTTAACAAAATAAATTAAATTCAATATAAACATTTTAACTAAATAAAACAAATACATTTAATTTTTATGTTCTATAGATTATCCTCTTTGAACCCCAAACTATAACTGGCCCTATTAGGGCTTACCAGAGACTTGTCTAAATCGATTTGTCACTTCACGTCAATGGCCCTACTAGTAGCCAAACGACAGGTGGAGATACCATGGATGTCACCAATGGATCCCACTGACACTGCATGGTTAAAAGAAATGGCCTACTGCCAATTTTTTTATTGAGGAATACAGTGATCTTATATACCCCAAGGCACAACCACAGGAGTTCTGGGAACCATATAGAGCTAGTTTTACTAACAATCGCACACCATTGCTACGCAATCCATACATGGCTCGGATATTTGGGAGGGTGCTCATTTTGAACCATTCCATCAGTCAAGAGACAATGCCCACAACACTGCTATTAACTAGGAGTGGACATGTATATTGACAGTCGACCACTGAACTTGCCTGTATACATGAAAATAGAAATGTAACCTGGATATTTTTATCACTATATTAGCTGTGAGTGAGAGGAACAAATGCTTTCTTTTCTCGTTATTGTTTATGCAAAAGCTAAAAATTTTAAAGAAGAAAACAGGAATTGAGTAACCATGTTGTAAATATTAGTCAGGGAACATGTTTGAACTATAGTTTGATTGCTTAGGGCATGTCACCAATCACAAACTAATGGGCAGATTTACTAATCTTTCACGCAACGCAGGGCAGCAAGGCACCTTATTGTGCTGTATTGCGTGAAAGGGAGAGGGCAGAAATGTGCCATATTTATTAAGAATTGCTTGAAATCCATGGGTGGATGCACTGGAACATCCATGCTCAACCCATGGATCGCCTGACAGAACAAAATGTAAAGCAAGGCAGTTCAAGCCACTGCTTTGTGTTACGTTTTTACAAAGCCACAAAGAGCAGCAAAAACGCCCCTTGCATGGCTTTGTAAATATCTACTAGCATTTTGCATCATGGCTGTACCACAAAAAGGGTTAGTAAATCTGGCCTTAAGTTTGTCCGTTAAAATGCTGCGTGGACGTTCTTAAAAAGAAAGCTATGTGAGCATGTATGTCGAATTTACGAAACACAGCAGAACTCTGTACAGGTTCACAGGCAAGTATACACTTGACAAGTGAGAGGAGAGGTAGCTGGTTTGTGGATTGTCAATACGTTGTAATGTAGTGTTCTTTAAAGAGGTGAAGCAGAGTTAGGTCAGTCCTGATGGATATGGAGATGCTGTTCCAAATCCTGAATGCTTAAATGGAAAAGGCTGCTGTCTTGTTTTATCTTTCCTATACTTAGGGCCTGATTCTGATGCGGGTTGGAAAGCTTCCCGACCGAATCGGTTTGGAAATGGTTTCCGACCCACTTGGATCGGGAGAGTCCGACCGACGGAGTACGATGCATCCGGATGCTTCCAGATACGATTTGGTTGGACTTCAATGGGAGCATATGTTACTAACCGCATCATAATTGGGCCCTGGGTCGGAAAGACACGTTCCCGATCCGATTTGGAAGGAGCAAATGCCATTAGGAGGCCTTCCTAACCGCATCAGAATCAGGCCCTCAGTCGGGAAGCTTTTCCAACCCGCATCAGAATCGGGCCCTTAGCCTGTAGTCTGATGGTATCCTGGCTGTGGGTGTGTCGAGAGCGACCAGAGATGGTGAGTATCTCTGCCAGATAAGCGGGGTGCTGGTCGAGGCATACAGGTCGCAATGAATTTGTAAATGATGCAGCTGGTTTTGAAGACAGTGCAGGCTAGCAAGTAGAGACAATGAAGTTCCATCAGAATGAGGGTGGATGTGATCCTGTTTCTTCAGGCCCGGGATGAGACATGCTGCAACATGTAGATGAATGCCCTTCAGCGTTGTGCAGAGACAGAATATCGAATCAAAAATATCAATTTACACAAATATCGAGTTAAAAATATTGATGGTAATAAATATCGGCAGACAAATTCTCGTGGTCAAGAATATCGAATTTAGCTAAGTAATACCGATGTTAAAAATATTGAAGTGTAAAATATCATTTGCAAAAATATAGGGGCCGATTCCGATCTCGGTCGGAGGCGCACCCAATACCATTCGGTCGGGAAAAAAGCCATGCGAAAGCCTGTTTCCCGACCGAACCGTACGCGGGTCCGGCCGAGCGAGTACGATGCGGAGTCGCCGACCGACTCGTCCGGGCGACCCGACCGCTCCGACCGACTCGTACCCGGATCGTACCGCTCCGACCGACTCGCTCGGACCCGATTCGCACCGCGCAATGGAGACGTTTTCCGGCCGGGTAAGTACGATGCGCACCTCGACCGCTCCGACCGACTCGCGCCGTCCGACTCGAACTCGCTGTCGGAGCCGTACTTTGGGGGTCCGTGTCGGACCCCCTGTACGCGTACCCGTGCGAGGCGCACACAGGGGGGACCCATGGGTCCCCCTACCTGTGCGTGTACGCCGCGAGCGCTTCGCGGCGTACTCGCTGTAGAGGCGCCCTTGTCCGCCTCGCACCCATTGAGGCAATGGGAGCCCGCGTACGCGTTGTACGACCGGCTCCCATTGAGTTCAATGGGAGTCCGACCGACTCGTGTCCGATAACATACGGACGCATCGGACTCGTTCGGTCGGACTGCACGGGTCCGATTCGGTCGGAAATCTCTCCGGGTCCGGCTCGGTCGGAGAAATTTCCGGCCCGAATCGGAATCGACCCCTTAGTTGTTAAAAATATCTATTTTTTATTAATGTTATGTATTTTAGTATATATTTTAAATGTATGTGATGTATGTTTTTTTGTATAAGGTTTATTTGTATTTTAATATATGTGTTAAATTTTTAGCAGTTATTAATTATTTTTTATTTGTTTTTGCGTTTTCAGTTCCATAGCGGGTTGTGGGTTTATAGGAGAATAGGGTGGGAAGTAATTTAATTATATAAAATTAATTGATTATTTTTAGTAGTTATTAATATTTTTTTATTTGAATTTTGCCTTTTTAGTTCCGTAGCAGGTTGTGGGTTTATAGGGGAATAGGGTGGGAAGTAATTTAATTATATTAAATGTATTGAATATTTTTTATTTATTATTTGTTTCATTGAGATGTTATAGTGTTAAATGGGTAAAGGAATTTATTATTAATTAATAATTGGTTGTTAATAAATTTTAATTAATTAATTGGTAATTAATTATGGTAACTGTGTAATTAATTTTAGGTGTGTGTTGTGGTTTTTATATAAGTAAAGGGTGGTAAGTATTTTGTGTTTAATTAAATATTATATAGCTGTTAATGTTAAATATTTGATATTTATTTTGTGTAATTGTTTATTTATTTGTGTGTTGTTTTTACTTTTAAAGGGGTAAAAGGTGGGTATTAAATACATTTTTAAACATTTAATTAGTTGTTAATAGTAATAGTTTTTCTTTTAAAAATAATATTTAATTGTGTTTTATTATTTCATAGTTTAATTTAGGTGTGTGTTGTGGATATTATAGTGTTAAAGCATGTGTACTCAATGAATGTTTATTATTTTTGTTATTAATAAGATTGTTTTAATTGATTATTAATTATGGTAATTATGGAAATAAATGTAATAAAAAATGTTGAAGTGTTTTATTATTGGTGTGGTGTTATAGGGTGGGAAATAAAATAAATACATTTATATTTTAATCATGTTAATATTTGCTACTTTTAAATAATTATTTTTTATAAATGTATTTATTAATTTATTTCATTTATAGGTTTTTGTTATATGTAATTATTATAACGTGTTCTTTTTATATGTTTAATATTTTTAATTTTATATTTTTGAAATATTGTTTGTTTATTTTTATGATTTTTAAAATCTTGTAATATTTTTTGGGTTTTTTCACTTGTTTAAGTGTTATTAGTAATTTTTGTTTCTCTGCTATCCAACACTTTCCCTACTGTTGCACTCACTGGAGTGGGAATAGTAATTTTTACCCCTCCCCTATCTAACACTTTCCCTACTGTTGTACTCTTTTGAGTGGGAATAGTAATTTTTACGTCTCTGCTATCCAACACTTTCCCTACTGTTGCACTCTTTGGAGTGGGAATAGTAATTTTTGCCCCTCAGCTATCCAACACTTTCCCTAATGTTTCACTCATTGGAGTGGGAATAGTAACTTTTACTCCTCTGCTATTACAACATTTTCCCTACTGTTGCACTCACAGGAGTTGGAATACTAAATTTAATTTCTCCGCTATTCAACACTTACCCTACTTTTGCAGTCACTGAGATGGGAATAGTAATTTTTACCCCTCCGCTATCTAACACTTTCCCTACTGTTCCACTCTTTGGAGTGGGAATAGTAATTTTTACATCTCCGCTATCCAACACTTTCCCTACTGTTGCACTCTTTGGAGTGGGAATAGTAATTTGTGCTCCTCTGCTATCCAACACTTTCCCCACTGTTGCACTCACTGGAGTGGGAATAGTAATTTTTACCCCTCCGCTATCCAACATTTTCCATACTGTTGCACTCACTGGAGTTGGATAGTAAATTTAATTTCTCCGCCATCCAACACTTACCCTACTTTTGCACTCACTGCAGTGGGAATAGTAATTTTTACCCCTTCGCTTTCTAACACTTTCCCTACTGTTCTACTCTTTAGAGTGGGAATAGTAATTTTTGTCCCTCCGCTATCCAACGTTTTCCCTACTGTTGCACTTATTGTATTGGGAATTGTAAGTTTCATTTTTTTTTAATAGTTACATTTTTTTATTTATTATAGTGTTTTTTTTTATTTTAAATGATTGATATATTTTTATGCTCTGAACAATAGAATACAGAGCACCAGAAGCAAGGGAAATAACAAAAAAACAACCTGCCTACTCTATTATGTTACAATGGTATACCTCCCATGCATTTAAATTGCATGGAATTTCTTACTTGAGCCATCACAATCAATAACCCAATCAACTAGGAACATTTATCAGGAAAACATTTATTCCACATTATGTCTCTTTTTATATTTCTTTTTTAGCATATGTTAGTTTTATACTTCACATGTACATATGTTTTAAACATATGACTTTACAACACAACAAATAAGAATAAACAACATAAAACGCATATTTCCTCTCTCAAGGTTATTCAAACCACAGCCCAAGCATACTAAAATTTAGGCAAAACCACAAACATATCTCTATTATACCTCATTCGTACGTGCAAAACATCATAAATCGAGTGCAATTTAAAACATCAAAATGGAGAACCAAGACCAAAATCAATATATATTGTAGTTTAGGTTGAATGCTGCACACAGTATTCTAAACACAGTACTATTAATTCTGTTATTATGTATGCATATGTACACTGTTATTCTATACATATGATCAAAATATTCAATACTGTTACTCTCAAATTGTACAGATCTTCCATAAACATGGAAATGATGCACTCTTACAATGGAAGTCTTCTTTTGGTCCCCTTTATACTTTCTCAAAATGAACGTGGTCTGCAGATTCACATTCAATCAATCAGTCAATCAATTAATCGTCGCTTGGTGGTAGACTGCTCAGTCGAACAGCCAGGTCTTGAGTCCTCTTCTGAACTCCAGGAGCAATGAGGTGGTCCTGAGGAACAAGGGAAGATTGTTCCAAATCTTGACCACTAGGTGGGATAATGCGTGTTCTCAGCTGTTGCTTCGCCGGATCCAGGGGGTGTCAGTGAGGGAGAGGGAGGTGGAGTGTAAGAGTCTGGTTGGTTGGTGAAAGGTGATTCATGTGTTGATGTATGATGTCCCTGTGTTGTGCAAGGCTTTGTGTGCATGGTTGAGCATCTTTAACTGGCACCTCTTTTGGATTGGCAGCCAGTGCAGTTTTTTGAGGTGCGTTGTGATGTGTATCTATCTGGGGAGGTTGAGGATGAGTCTTGGTACTGAGTTTTGTATTGTCTGGATTCTATTTAGTAGACATGTGGGGATATCTACATAGACCGTGTGCCCGTAGTCTAATTTAATTGTGAGGAGGGCCTGAGTAATGGTCTTTCTGGTGTTGACCAGCAGTCACCTGAAGATTTTGCAGAGCATGTGTAGTGTGTTGAAACAGGCTGAGGAGACTGCTTTCACCTGTTTCTTCATGGATAGCTTGTCCAGGATGATGCCAAGATTACGGGCGTGGTCTGTGAGTGGTGGGCCGAGGACCACCGGTCACCATTTGTCCTTCCATGGTGAGGGGTTGTTTCTGAAGATGAGGACTTCTGTCTTGTCTGAGCTGAGCTTGAGTCAGTTGTTCTTCATCCAGTCAGCAATGTTTAATATACATCTGTGGAAGTTGGCTTTGGTGGTGGAGGGGCTTTCAGGCAGTGAGAAGAGAAGTTGTGTGTCGTTGGCGTATGAGATTATGTTGAGTCGGTGTGATCCTACTGTGTCTGCCAGGGGGTATCACGCAGGTGTTGAAAAGGGTGGGGCTGAGGGTTGACCCTTGTGGAACTCTGCAGACGATTTCCTTGGGTTTTGAGGTGAAGTTAGCACCAACGCACTTTTTGGTATGAAACCCAAAATGTGGTCTACCACCTTCTTCAGGGAGCAGAGGGAATGAAACAAAAAGGGCGGGGGAACACCAAGGGAAAAGTCACCTGTATGGGGAATAAATGGGAATATTAGGCTCAAACTGCAAAAACAGACATAAACCCATATTGAATAGGAATGATGTACTCAGATCAGAAAGTAGAAGAAAAAAGAAAAAACGCCAAAAAGTAAATATGCACCCAATACCAAATACCAAAAGCATTTCTGCCATACCCTTGTCATAGGTATATATATTTGCCATAGATGCCCATCACCAAGAGTGTATATAATTTTGAGGAGAATCCATTTAAGAAGTGCAAGATAAAAGACAAATGTGAACGCAGATCAGTTATACTACATGGTGACAACAGAGTCACATTAAAACAGATAGGTGTGCATCAATTTTTCAACCCATGCTATAGCCAGCCTGCTATACTTACCGTAGAACACCAAAGTTGAACTAACAATCTGTTCAAACCAGGACAGCAAGACAGGACAAGTGGCCCAAATGGTCCCCTGGATCCAGGGAGGGACTGCTAGGATAGTTGAAGGACCATATAAGCGGTAAATACAGCCTGCACAGCTTGAACCTGCAAGCATTAAAAGGTAAATCAATGCATACCTATAGTAACGAGTCACCTAATTGCTCCCCAATATGGATGGCTCAGAAAATACACAATGGAGAATCCCTGCAGAGTTGGGTATCAACGCCGTTCTCAGAACGATACTGTAAACAAGAGATAAAAACAAATTTCCTTCAAGGTGACACAATGTGAAAACCTTTATGGTAGCCAGTTTTAGAAGCCCCAACGTCTTACTTGGTCGATCAGCTAAACCTCATATATACAAAAATACAAAAAAGTCCATGTGCCGAGTACTGAACATTAACAGAGGAGCCACAGGGAGGAAAGATACCTAAAGACTTAGGACGTAATTACGAGTTTGGCAGTTCGTAAGACTGCCAAACCTGCAGTGGCATGGCAGCTACTGCCACACCGGGCGTCCGACTGCCATATTACAACTTTGGTGGTCGGACCGCCATGGACCGCCGCAACCACTGGGGATCTATGATTGCTCGACATTGGCTTGGCGGTCTGGGACAGCAATATGCTGGCGGTGCCACCAAGTGTATTATGACTTTCCTCACCTCCACACTTTTCATGGTGGTGATCCTGTTATGAAAAGTGTGGCAGTCAGGCAAGTAAGAGGGTCCTACAGGGCCCCCGGTGCTCCTGTGCATGGGCGTGCATGCAGGAGGGCACAGGGAGTGCCCCCCTGTGTCCATGCACCCCAGTTTCTGTACAACATGGACTGCAAAGTCCATGCCATGCAGGAACTTGTTTTAGCCCTCCCTCGGCCCTCACTTATGAGTTTTAGAACTGCACTGCTGTGGGACCGCCAAAGCACCGCAGACCACAAGGAAACTCATAATCTGGCGGCGGCGGTCGAGTTTGGCAGTGTGTGAGTGGGGTGCTGGTGTGGCAGTCCGCTCCCACACTGCCAAACTTGTAATCAGGCTCTAAGTATGATTGAATGCCTACTTCGCTTTAGGTGTCTAAGTTTTCTCTGGTACGTGATGCAAAACCACACTTGGGACAGAGAAAGTACACAGCTATCACTGATGTATAAGAGGTATGTGGCATGGAAGAAATGTGTGCCAAGACCAGTGGCGGCTCGCCGAGGGAGTGCTGTGGGGCGGGGCAGGGGAGGGGCAAGGTGGGGGGGTAGTGGACTCGGACATACAACGGACAGGAGTAAAGTAAGTAATTAAATAAATAAAACGATTTACCTTGCGCTTGCTGCATCGCCAACTCGGCGTGCTAAAGAGTGATAACTGCGCACCAAAGAGCCCAATGCATAAAGAATACAAGCAAAGGCACTGTTACGGGGTGTGCCACCAGCAGGCTTGTTAAGGCCTAGGGCCAGTCATGAACACAAACAATAGAGGGAATCAAAGCACCCCATCTTAGCTAAATTCAAAAGATCATGACAAGTAGTGGCAATTCTTCCGGTAGCAGTCCCAAATCCACAGTACAGCTGGCACAAGTCAGGCAAACCTGAGCCTGATTAAATACAAGACACTGACCGTGTGACAGGACATGCTCAGAGGCATAGCAATAAACAGAGAAGTAAGAGTCTCTCTGTAGAGTATTCCAACAAGGCTGCCATATTAGAACAGAATCATACACAGTTACAACTGAAAAGTTAGAGAACCAAAGTGCATAAACTCAAAATATGCCACAAGTGTATCATACTGACTCAATAAAATGAGGATAAATACAATAGTTACAAGAACTAATTTTCCAAGTTCAAGGAATCCTGTATCATGCTAAGAAGAAGAGGTTTTAATAAGAATACAGAGAATAATGCCTCCAAGGTTAACATGTAGTTTAAGTCTGCTTTTGCAGTTTGAGCCTTATATCCCAATTTTAATCCCCATACAGGTCACATTCCTCTTGGTGTTCCCTTGCCCTTTTCATTTATTCATTCTCTCAGAGCCTTGAAGAAGGTGGTAAACCACATTTTGGGTTTTCCATCGAAAGGTGTTTCAGCGCTAACTGAATGTGAATCTGAAGACCACATTATTTTTCAGAAAATATAAGGGAGACCAAAAGAGCACTCCCAGTGTGAGAGTGCATCATTTCTGCTTTATATATTGTTAATTCTTATTTCTTATTCGTTGTGTTACCAATTCATTTGTTTAAAGAATGAGTATCAAACTAAAATGTGCTAAAAAAGAAATATAAAAAGAGACATAATATGGAGTAAATGTTTTCCTGATAAATGTACCTAGTTGATTGGGTTATTCATTGTGATGGCTCAAGTAAGATTTTTCATGCATTTTAAATGTATGGGAGGTATACCATTGTAAAATAATAGAGTAGGCAGGTTGTTTTGTTGTTCTTAGTGGGGTTCAAAGGGACCTCCAACGTCTCTGTCACCATTCCCCAATATAGAGAGAGAGCTGGGCAATTGCAAGTCATGTACAAATATGGTGCGTTTATCATCTTAGACTTCCTGCATCGTATTACATTCCCAGGTGCAAAACGGGCAATACGTGCAGGTGTATAATATAGATGGTGTAAAAATGTAAAATGTGTAAGTTTGTGTCAGTATGTAAAGGGGGTGTCTTTCCCCTGGGAACAACAATACTGTCAAAGTTACTGTTTCAAAGTGCTCTACTGTACTAGCTATTTCAGAGTTTTTGGCACCATAGACAACAAAGATGGTGTCCAACTCTTACTGTACTCTATCCAGAGCCAGCCCAACTCTGCCCATCGAGATTCAAAGAAGTTCCCATCCCTCTGAGTCACAGGTGCCTCATATCACTGAGGCTGAGAGGGCTCCATAACACTAACAGTCCACGTGTGATGGAAATCCGACTGGTAGGGATGTGAAGTAGGGCAGTAAGGTGCAGGGCATGGGAGGGAGGATTGCTAATATTTTGCTACGACCATTGTTACAGTTCAGA